>ML390336.1:0-42207 GCA_005239525.1 Nicotiana knightiana | reverse complement strand
CCGTGGTTTTCTTTACCCTAACTTATTATTTCCATTTTCCTCTACCCTTATTATTTTCTAATTTTCCCTACCCTATTATTTTCTTTCCTCTTCACGACTTCACGCTGCTTTTGCCTCAAGATTTTCCCCTACGGCCCTACCCTCCTGTCCCTTTAGAGCTGAACTGCTGAAACCTTAAATTTTCTTTACTCAAAATTCCTCCTTTCTCGGTTTANAAATGAACAATCAAAATGGACTGCCAAATAAAGAGACTCTAATCTTTGCGGGAGAATCCAACAGAATCATTGTAGTCATGGAACTTATTCTTGTGGCTAACCCCCAACATCACGATATATCCTCTCTAAGTCTGCAGATATGTGACGGGAGACGTTCATTGATACTTCTGCGAACCGCTCGGGCATCATTCCTTGGCAACTCCTACAAGCTGGGGAGGTATATCTGGCTACCTCGAGGATCTTGCCTTTAATGTGCTCCTGAGCCAAATACAACTCTTGATTTTGTTGACCACGAGTTTTGGCTAGATCCAGCGCATCATGCTCACGCTCAAAGGCCATATCTCTCTTGCGCTGAACTTCTGTTGACTCCCCCTCTAACCGATTGATCACCTTTTGGTAGTGATGTCTTTCTATTTCGGTGTCTTTCTATTTCAAACTCAGCGATCTGGCGCTTCTTACTTAATTCAACTCCCTCTAACTGATCCCTTAGGCTCTGGATTAGTGAAGCGTAACTCATGCGCTCATGATCACGGACTACCCTGAACTGGGCTTCTCTCTCTTCCTGTTGCTGAGTGGTTGTGGCTATGTTCTTCTTCCGAACTTGGGCTTTGAGTGCTTGTTTCTCTCGTGCCCACTGAGCTTTCTCTTTCTTAAAAGCATCATATAGAAAATCTCTGTCTACTTTAACGATGCCAAGTTCTTCTTGCAGTGCTCCGAAGGCAGATTCATAATATCTTTTCATCTGTTCCATAGCTAGCCCAACTCTGTTTTGAATCTCAGCCTCCCATTCTGCGGTGCTCTTCACGACTATCCCTGGTCTATCTGCGGGAGCATCTTGATTATAAAACCACTCAAGATAAGAAGGATTCAGCTCACCCCATTCTCTATCTACCACCATGGTGCCACGCTCGAGTATCTTAGTGCCATTCCAAACACGTTGAGCATAAGCTTCACGAATGGGATCCTCTGATGTTGCTTCCCAAATAAAGTTTTCCATAGCCTCTACCGGGGGCACTATCTGCTTGTGACTCAACTGACATAGAACTCTCATGGGAGCATATGGCTAATAACCCCGAAGCCCCATCAAGATCAGAAATGGATGGCAAGATGACTTATAGATGACATATTCCGCGGTGAACCAAGGATAGTTCCATATAATCTGATCATCTGTTAAGGAGTGGATATACTCCCTCCAATCTTGGACACTTACTAGAAAACTGTGAACCTCGCACTCACTTTTTAATCTTGCATTATACTGGCGAACATGATTACCCCAACAAGTACGGTGGTCTACATGATAAGGACGACGGAAAAGATGATCCATGAACCACATCTGGAGCAGGAGGTTGCAACCTTCAAAGAAACCTTTTTCTTCCTATCACCTGGTCGAGGCGTGAAAGATATCTGCTAACACCATAGGAAGAATGGAGGAATCTTTTCTTTTTATCATGGTTGTGACTATCCCAGATAACTGAATGTTGATCTTCCGGTCCTCTCTTGGGAAGACCATGCACCCCAAGAAAGCTACAATGAATGCTTTACGTCCGTGTTCTCGCCATATGTGTTGGTTCTGTTTGTTAACCAACTTCGTCCTATACTCTGAAAATCCCTCTTCGTGTCCGTACCTGTCATACAAGAAATCTAAGCGGACCTGCCCCTGGGCCACATGTGCTATCTCGGTGTGGCTAATCCACATCTGCTCAAGGAACTTGGTAACAGTGACATCCCTGGGAGCTAAAAGTCCTTTTATTCGACTCTTTTTCCCTAGATCTGTATATTCAGCGAATTCTTCCAAGGTAGGAGTCATTTCAAACCCATTAAGACGAAACACATTGTGCTTCGGGTCCCGTAAATAAACCAAAGCCTCAATGAGTTCTCGTTTAGGCTCGATCTCCATGATGTTTACCAAGTTTTTCAAATAATCCTTGATCTTTCCCTGCTCAAACCCATCCATGTTGTTCCACTATCGTTTCAATAACCTAGGCACTTTGTCGACAATCTTAAACGGCGAGTGCTCTTCATCTCTCGGCCTCTTGTCAGGTCTTTCATTAATTGAATCCATATCGTACCTGGATGATAAAAATATGGGGTCAAGTCCTAATCTAAACTCAAAGAAATGACACTAAGTAGACCTTTAGAATAGACAAACTTCTTATGGGGGAAAAGATAACAAAACGCTCGGACAAGGACAAAATGATAAAAGGTGAGGGGAATGAGATGGTTATTTTTATAAAGACGACTCTTCGGTACCTCTAAGAAAAGTATTAAGGTTGTCTTATTAAAAATATCCTGACACATGGATAAACAAATAAAATTTATTTTTTACGAAAAAACTCATTTGATACCCTTTTTTTTTTGTTAAAACTATAAGGTTGACTTGGCAAAAATGGCCAAAACCAAGGACGACACGGTAAAAATGAAATGACTATTTTTTACGAAAATAAACCTTAGACACTTCCGAGAAAGGTTTAAAGGCTGTCCCGACAAAATGGTCAAAAATAAAGACGAAATGGTAAAAGGTGTTAAAACGAGCACAATAACCATTTTGTACGGACATAGCCCTTCGGCACTTCCGAGGAAGATTCTAAGGTTATTTCGACAAAAATAGTTTTACATTGGGGCAAAATGGAAAAATATTAGCTATATTTACAAAAGAGCCTTTAATAATTTTGAGGTTGTATTAAAAAACATGATCTCATACAAAAGCAATGAAAAAGACAAAACAACAAAACTATCGATTTTATAAAAAAAGAAACTGAAAAATATTCCGGACACACTGATTTCAAAAACTCTTGCAAAAATGGGGTTGAACCCGATGAAGGTTGCTTACGTACCCCGTTGAAATTGTGAGAATCGAGCCTGCGTAGTTCGAACCAAAACTTGACATTTTTTATTTTTTAATTTTTAACTTTTTAAATTTTTATTTAGTAAACACAAATCATTTGTACAAAATTAGGGGAATGATTTTTTTTTCCGCTCAACTAATTTCTAAAGCCGGTCAACAAATGCAAGCAAGCCTTTCAAATGATGCAGCAAGTAGCACATATGTGAGCATGGTGGTCTCAATATGGATACCTGTCTTATACGGACCCGACCCCTGTGCCGAGTTTCGCTAAGTTATATGCTCATGATGCAACAAAACGACCCTACTAGGGATGACCAGGCATGTGGCTTGTTTTTCTAGGTTTAAAAATCCTAAAGGATGAGGTGTATCTGGACTGGCCATAAAACGAGCGGACAACTCGAGTTGGGAAGGGGTAGCGTACCGGGAGCAATACTTCTCCGGCTTAACTACTGGACCCTCCCCGTTCTTAAATATGCGTGACTGATAATCCTTCACCGGGAGCCCATGCCCACCGGCTTTATCTCAAAAAGAATGGGGCGCGTATCCGCGATTCCCGAGGTTATATTCAGAAGACTCAGAGGGGTACGCAAGAAGACAATTTATATGTACAGTTCAAATATATCAAAGCGGTAAAAAAAGAACATGTAGCACATTAGCCAAAAATGAATCACAATATTTACAAAATTAAAAAAAATCCAAACAAAAAGTCAATATGTACAAGCTCGAATTCTGGCTGTCCCCAGAAGAGTCGCCAGAGCTGTCACACCCCTTTTCTAACCCCCAAAAGATATGTGTTATGTTATGGATTGTGGGTTAAAGGGTTTTTCCAATTAAAGTGACAAATTTGAGTAGGGATTATTTTATCTACAGAGTCGCCACTTGGAATTGATTTTCCGGTGTTCCAAGTTACCTTTTATTTGAATCCCTAGTCAAAGGAAGATTTAACTCTTTTATTATTGGTCTGCGAAAGAAAAGACCGGGTAAGGAATTCTGTTGACCGGGGAAAAGGTGTAAGGCATTCCCCGAGTCCCGTGGTTCTAGCACGGTCGCTTTATTGACTATATGTGGCTTTAAATTAATTTTAAAATAAACTGTTTTCATTTGGTTTTCATGTTTTGCCTATGTCCGCTTTTATTGTTGATGATTTCATAAATCTCAAACTAGGACGAGTATCCCCGACCCTAGCTTACACTAACCAAGATGAGTATCCCCGATCTTAGCTCGTGTGTCGCACCTATAAGTAGAGCCCACTCGAAGTTAATTAAATTCAACTTTATTTATTTTTGAAAGAAAAACAAGATATGCCCTCACGACTTTGCCATTTTTTTTTACTTCTTTATTCCGAAGCGAATATTCCCGACATCGGTTAAGACGGAAGTAATTATTTTTTGTTAAAAAATATATATTTATAAATAAATGATCTTATTGAATTTGTTTAATGGCTAAAATGTTGACCATTATTTGAAGAAATAATAATTTTTCGCTTAATATTTGAAACTCGACTAGACTATTACCATTGTTATCCTAAAAAAAGAATTTACTAACTTAAAAAAAAGAGGAAACTACGTTATGGAATTAATCAAAGAAAAGTATTTTTTTTTTATATTTGTAGATTGATGGTTCATTTTCTAACGTAAGAAAATTATTTACAAATTCAAAAAGAGGGATGTATGGCTAATTGAAACAACTTGGCGATAAGAATTTACTAACTTAAAAGATGAGGTTAGTGCAAAAATTATTAACTTATATTACTTAAAACCAAAAAATAATTGGACTTGTGGTGATACTAAAAGGTAGCGGTCTATTTTAATGAGTTCTACATAAGTTTGATCACCTCCCTTTAGTTCCAATCTGTATCGTGAAACCAACTAAGCTTGAAACAATCATTTACTACTTATGCATGGCAACAACACGACTCAACCACCGCTTCTAATTCAAATGTAAAATCAAAGAACCAACTTGATATATAGTGAAACAGAGCATTCATAAGACTAAAGAAAATAACAAACTACAATATAGTATAAGCCCCCTTCAAAAGTTAAAACTACACCAAAAACTAATTTACAACCAAAATAACATAATATCTCACAAGGAAACTGAAGTATTTTTAAATTGGACAGTCCTATATATATAGTTGTTTTCATCTTATACACCTTCACCTAAAATACTCACATAGTACGAACATATCAATTGGAAAACACGATAAACCTTATTAGATTAACAAAGCAATTTCTTATAAACACAAAGTAACACTGACTCACACAATGGAGCACTTCATAACAAAAAGGGAAAATAATACTAGGACATGGTTGCAACTAAACAATTTGAAAGATAAACTACAACTACAAAAGACTTATAATAAGCTGGAGGGAACACAAACAACTTCATTTCCATTCACTTTTAAATTCAAAAATTACAATAGTATGTCAGGAATACCTGGAAAAGAGAAAAGTGAAGGTCAGTGATGAATGAAGCAGAAATTCCAGCAACAATGACAGCAGAAACAGCAATAAACCAGCGACGAATACGTGTTAAAACAACCCATAGATCTCACTAAAGCCATAGATTCTTCAAGAGAATGAACTCAAAATCAAACACTAAATTCTTTATAATATTTTGGAAGATTTGACACTCCAAGACTCAAAAAAGACTCACAATTTTCAGCTTACTCTTTTTGTGTTCAGCTGCTGATTTTTTTTTTATGTTTTTGTGTGTTCAAGCAATTCTAAGGGTGTATGGAAGTGTAGAATAGAGTGTGTGTCAAGATGTTATTTTTTTAGAGCCCAAGATGTGTGTGTATAGTGTGGAAAGACCTCCTCTTTATATAGGAGAAAAAGGACTTTTGGGACAGATTTGTTTGGCCAAAAATCTGTCCAAAATGATAGATCTTTGACCAAAAATCTGTCCAAAACTAGATTTTTGTTCAATGAACAGTTTTTCCTCACAAAAAATGGACAGAATTTTGGAGTATTGTACTCCAAAACAGTCCCCGAACAGTAAAAGCAACCAAAAAAAGGTCCTACACTCAAGTACCTTCTACTACCCTCACAAAACAATATCAAACTAAACTATGGCTTAAAACCAGAAGGTGCAAAATCAGATAACTAGAATCGAACCGTTATACTAATAAAGAAACTAATGACTTACAAACAAACAAACAAACATGTAGTTAAGGCCATAGATAAAGCTAGAAATAATAAAAATGTGAAATTAGAACTTAAACGTAATCATAAACATATTGATTGCTTTATTTACGGCTAAGCAAAAAATTTGATACGAAAAATGCAGCAACGAGACTAGACTAAACATTGAACATACTTGACTTAAAAGACTAAACATTAGTTTAAATAAAACCAAAGATTATTTAGTCTAACCTAATCATAGACTATACTATCTGGAAAAAAAAACCATGAGTAACATATACTAATCTAACGTACTCACACGTAACTACACTTAAAACGACTAAGCAAAGTCTTAGCCAAACAACCTAAGGATAGACGACTAGTTAGTATAACTAGTACAAAAAATACATATACGATCAAGCGAATTAGAAACGATAAAGAATAACGAGCTGAGAAATAACGTGAAACCTAAGCCTAATGGCAAACAAAAACAGAAAAAGAAAAGAAGATGGAAGCAGAGCTATACCACACAAGAGGAATCGACGCCAATTCAAGTAGCAATGAGATGCCAAGGACGACAAGACGTGGTTGCCCGACCTTGAAACATGCGTTTCTTTCTAGCACACGCTGAAACTAATGAATTCTAACGTTGTGCTAGAGAGAAACGGGCATTTTATGGTCGGGAGTAGACTGAAAATGAAGGGCATGTGATGGTCTTGGGTGGTCGCGACGGTGGCGATGGTTACCGGAATCTGGCCAGATTTTGGTCGGAGTTTTGGGGTTGAAACCAATGTAAAAAAAAAAAAATAGATCTCATGGAGATACATCCGTATATGTAAGTTTCATGGGTTGGGGATGGCTAGGAGTTGACTAATTTCAAAAGAAATTGGGGCTAGGGTTTCGGCCAAAGACGGGATTCGTGAGGAAGGAGAGAGATTTAGGAAATTTGGGTGTTGGATTCGAAAAGAAGAGGTTGAGATGAGTAGGGGCTGAAATTTTGGTGGCTTTTGGAGCACGGCCGCTGCCGATGACGAATTCTGGCGGGCGGCAGATGGCGGTGGGGCGAGAATCTGGGTAAGAGGTGAGAGAGAAGAGAGAGAGGAAGAAGATGGGAAGTTAAGAGGGGAAATGGGGCGATTTTTTGGGTATTGGGGGGGAGGGTTTAAATATTTGGGATGAAGAGTGAATTAGGGTCGTTGGATCAAAAGGCTATGGATGGATGAGATTTCGTCTTAGCTTCACTTAATGAAATGACGTAGTTTCATCATGAAACTACGCCCGATCATTAAGTGAAGCAAGGCTTGGCCAACCCTCAATTGGACTGGGTATGGACGAATTGGGCTCAAGTTTTGGGCTAATTTGGCTCAATTTTAATTAAAAATACAATAGCCAATTCCTTAACCCCCTAATCATATTATTTAATCCTAGAAAATTATACAAGTAGAAAGAAAATCTTTTTGGGATATATAATTTAAAGATACAAAACTAAAATATACAAATAAAAGGTAAAAAATATTTTTGTTATTTTTAATAAAGGAACGCAAATAAAAATGCACAAACAATTAAAATCATCCAAATACTAGTATTAAAAGCATGCAAAAATTAGGTATTCACATACATGAATTACACATAGCAAATAGGACTCTATACCTATTCCCTCACGCTAAGGTTAGGCAAAACACTTACCTCGACTCCAAGAATGCAAGTCAAGCCTCAATCACGGCCTTTCCTCTTGAATCCGACTCCGAAACGATAATATCTAAACATAATTGACTTAATAACATTAATAATAATTCAATAACTCCATCCCAAAGCCTAATTATACATTTTCCATGATTCTTCCAAAAATACCAAAATTCGACCCCGGGCCCGCTTGGTCCAAACTCGAGGTTCGGACCAAAACCCGATCACCCATTCCTCCATGAACTCGAATATACAATTTGTTTTTAAATCCAATCCCAAAATGAGGTTGGAATCCCAAAATTTCCAAAAGTCCTAACTCTACCCAAAACCCCCAATTTCTACCCTTGATTTCATGTTTTTAGGCTAGATTCTAATGATTGATGAAGGAAAATGGAAGAAACTAGAGTTAAGATCACTTACCTAAGTGGTTATGGAGGAAGAGTAGCTTGGAACTCGACTATGGGGCTTGGAGAAGAAAGAGAGGGTGAAAATATGAAGAATCCCGAAATAGCATTCTGTTTTTAAGACTTTAAAATCACCGGGCGAATTTACTCTACGTGATCGTGGAAAGGGAGTTGCGATCGCGGAGAGTACTGAGTTTTAGACTTACGCGATCGCGAACAAGGGACTACGATCGCGGGAGTACTGGACACTAACCATCGCGATCGCGACCAAGCGATCACGTTCGCGTAGAGCAACACGCTGCCCTGCCCATAGATCCCTATAACGCTATGCGATCGCGTGAGGCCCCTCGCGATCGCGTAGAGCACCACCCCCAGGCTCTGCGATCGCGTCCAAGGCCCTGCGTTCGCGTAGGGTAATTTCCCAACCCCCATCCATATGAACATCGTGATCGCGTGAATCACACCGCGATCACGGAGAGCAAATCACAGAACACCAGAACAACCCAAAAACACCAAAAATTTCCTAAGTTTAGAACCCCGACACCTACCCGGAACTAACCCGAGCCCTCGGGGCTCAAAACCAAATATACACACAACTTCAAAATCATCCTACGAACTTATTCGAGTAATTAAACCACTATAACAACATCAAAAATAGTGAAGTAAGCTCCAAAATCTGTAGAATTTTCTCAAACTTCATAAACTTCTAAATTCTCCGATTTTGATCCGAAACACGTCAAACCAAGTCTGTTTCTTTCCAAATTTTACAGATAACTCACATAACACATATTGAACCTGTTCTGGGCTTCGAAACCATAATACGGTCCCGGTAACATAGATTTCACATCAAAGTTCATTTTCAAAAGTCTTTCTTATTTTCAGAAAATAATTTTCTTTAAAAATTTATTTCTCGGACTTGGGACCTCAGAATTCGATTCCGGGCATGCGCCCAGGTCCCATATTTTACTACGGACCCTCCGGGACCGTCAAATTACGGGTCCGGATCCGTTTACCAAAAATGTTAACCAAAGTCAACTTTGTTCCATTAATTATCAAAATTTCAACTATTCAACACATTTCCACATAAAGACTTCCCGTCTATGCGCTCGGGCTGTGCACGCACATCGAGGTAAGATTAACAGAGGATTTTAGGGCCTCGGAACACAATTTTTTCTAAATTTACACAAGATGATCTTTTGGGTCATCACAGTCTCCACCTCTAAAATAACCGTTCGTCCTCGAACGGACATAGAAAAGTACCTAAATCGGGGAAAAGGTGAGGATAACGGCTCCGCATATCGGGCTCGGACTCCCAAGTAGATGCCTCAACAGGCTGACCTCTCCACTGGACATCAACCGAAGGATAACTCTTCGATCTCAACTGTCGCACTTGCCGGTCTAATATGGCTACCGACTCCTCCTCATATGACAAATCCTTGTCCAACTGGACACAACTGAAGTCAAGTACATGAGATGGATCCGCAATATACCTCCGGAGCATAGACACGTGAAATACCGGATGCACAGGTGACAAACTAGGTGGCAAGGCAAGTTTATAGGCCACCTCTCCTACCTTGTCCAGAATCTCAGATGGACCAATGTACCTAGGGCTCAACTTGCCCTTCTTTCCGAATCTCATCACGCCCTTCATGGGGACACCCGAAGAAATACCTAGTCGCCTATCATAATGCCAAATCTCGAACTCGGCGATCCGCATAACTCTTATGCCTGGACTGAGCTATACGAAGTCTATCCTGAATGATCTTTACTTTGTCCAAGGCATCCTGGACTAACTCGGAACCCAATAATCTAGCCTCTCCCGGCTCAAACCATTCGACTGGAGACCAACACCGTCTACAATACAACGCCTCACACGAAGCCATCTGAATGCTCGACTGATAGCGGTTGTTGTAGGAAAATCAGCTAAAGGCAAGAACTAGTCCCATGAACCACCAAAGTCAATGACACAAGCTCGCAACATATCCTCCAAAATTTGAATAATACGCTCGGACTGCCCGTCCGTCTGAGGATGAAATGCGGTGCTCAAATCAATATGTGTGCCCAACTCTCGCTGAAATACTCTCCAAAAATGGGAGGTAAACTGATTACCTCGGTCTGATATAATGGATATGGGCACACCACGCAGTCTAACAATCTCTCTCATATAGATCCTTGCCAACTTCTCTACTAAATACGAAATTGATACTGGAATGAAGTGCGCTGACTTGGCCAGCCTATCCACAACGACCCATATTGCATCAAACATCCTCTGAGTCTGTGGGAGTTCAACTACAAAGTCCATGGTGATACGCTCCCACTTCCACTCGGGAAGCTGAATCTGCTGCATCAAACCACCAGGTCTCTGGTGCTCGTACTTAACCTGCTGACAGTTCAAGCACCGAGCTATATAAGCTACAATATCCTTCTTCATCCTCCGCCACCAATAGGCTGCCGCAAGTCCTGGTACATCTTTGCGGCGCCCAGATGAATAAAATACTGGGAACTATGGGCCTTCTAAAGTATCAACTCACGAATACCATCCACATCAGGTACACAAATCCGACCCTGCATCCTCAAAACTCCCTCAACATCAACCGTAACCTACTTGCGTCTCCGTGCCTGACTCTATCTCTAAGAACACATAAATGACGATCATCATACTGCCTGGCCCGAATACGGTCATACAATGAAGAACGGGCCACAGTGTGGGCCAAAACACTGCCAGTCTCAGAAACCTCCAATCTCACAAATTGGTTGGCTAAAGCCTGAACATCCAAAGCAAGAGGTCGCTCTCCGACTGATAAATAAGTAAGACTACCCATACTGACTGACTTCCGGCTCAAAGCATCGGCCACCACATTGGCCTTTCCCGGATGATAAAGAATGGTAATATCATAATCCTTCAGCAACTCTAACCATCTCCTCTGCCTCATGTTCAACTCCTTCTGTTTGAACAGATACTGTACACTCTTATGATCCGTGAACACCTCACATGGAACACCATACAAATAATGCCTCCAAATCTTCAATGCATGCACAATAGCTGCTAACTCCAAGTCATGAACTAGATAGATCTTCTCATGAACCTTCAACTGAAGAGAAACATAGGCTATAACCGTGCCATCCTGCATCAACACTGCACCAAGCCCAACCCGTGAAGCATCATAATACACGGTATATGATCCTGAACCTGTGGGAAAAAGTAACATTGGTGTCCTGGTCAAGGCTGTCTTGATCTTCTAAAAGCTCGCCTCACACTCCTCAGAACACCTGAACTGAGCACTCTTCTGAGTCAACCTGGTCATCGGGGCTGCAATGGATGAAAAGCCCTCCACAAATCGGCGATAATAACCTGCTAAGCCCAAGAAACTCCGGATCTCTGTAGCTGAGGTGGGTCTAGGCCAATCTCTGACTGCTGAAATCTTCTTGGGATCCACCTGAACACCCTCTAACGATACCACATGGCCTAGAAATGCAACTGAACTCAACCAGAACTCACACTAGGAAAATTTTGCATACAACTGACTATCCCTCAAAGTCTAGAGGATGACTCTAAGGTGCTTCTCATGCTCCTCTCATCTGCGAGAGTATATCAATATATCATCTATGAAAATAATCACAAATGAGTCCAAATAAGGCCAGAACACTCAGTGCATCAACTCCATGAAAGCATCGGGGGCATTTGTTAGCCCAAATGATCACCAAGAACTCATAATGCCCATAACGAGTGCGAAAGGTTGTCTTAGGGACATCAGACGCCCTAATCCTTAGCTGATGGTAACCAGATCTCAAGTCAATCTTGGAAAACACTGAAGCACCCTGAAGCTGGTCGAATAAATCATCAATCCTCGACAAAGGATACTTGTTCTTAATAGTAACCTTATTCAACTGCCGGAAGTCAATACACATCCTCATTGATCTATCTTTCTTCTTGACAAACAATACTGGAGTATCCCAAGGAAAAACACTAGGCCTAATGAATCCTTTATCCAACAAATCCTGCAACTGATCCTTCAACTATGGCGGGGCCATACAATACGGCGGAGTAGAAATAGGCTGGGTACCCTGAGCTAACTCAATACAAAAATCAATATCCCTGTCGGGCGGCATACCCGGTAGGTCAGCAGGAAATACCTCTGGAAAATCACGAACCACGGGCACAGACTCTAGGGAAGGAACCTCGGTGCTAGAATCATGAACATAGGCCAGATAGGCCAAACAACCCTTCTCGACCATGCGCCGAGCCTTCATATAAGAAATAACATTACCAGAAGAATGACTAGGAGTCCCTCTCCACTCCAAATGAGGCACCCCTGGCAAAGCCAAGGTCACTGTCTTGGCATGATAGTCCAGAATAGCATAATAGGGGGATAACCAATCCATCCTCAATATAACATCGAAGTCAACCATATCAAGAAGCAAAAGATCAACCTGAGTCTCCAAACCACCAATGACTACTAAGAAAGCACGATAGACTCGATCTACCACTATAGAATCACCCACCGGTGTAGACACATGCACATCAGTACTCAAGGAATCACGGGGCATACTCAAATAAGGGGAAAAATATGAAGACACATAGGAGAATGTAGAACCCGGATCAAATAACACCGAAGCCTCTAGGATTCAAACTGATACCGTACCTGTAATAACTGCATCAGAAGCCTCAGCATCAGGCCTGGCAGGAAAAGCATAGTACTGGGGCTGAGCCCCTCCAACCTGATCATCTCTGGGTCGACCTACTGCGGCCTGACCTCTACCTCTCGTGGCATGTCCTCCACCTCTATGAGTCTGACCTCTACCTCTGGCACCCCGACCGCCACCCTTAGCTGGCTGAGGGGGTGGGGGTGCGCCTAATGAGGGAACTATGGCACGGGAACCCTGATATTGAGACCCACCAAGACCTCGAGGGCAAAACATGGAAATATGCCCCAAACCACTGCAAGTATAACAAGGCCTCTGCTGATGTGGCTGCTGACTCTGGAACTGGCCCTGTCGACCCTGATAACCACTCTGGAAACTCTGAAGTGGCGGTGCACTGATAGGTGCTGGTGGTGCACCAATAGGAGCTGGCGGTGCACTGTGAGCTACCTGAAGTGCCGACTGATAGGGTCTGGGAGGATGACCTCTGCTTGAAGAATCCATGCCCCCAGATGAGGCTTCACTGAAATGACCGAAGTGACGGGGCCTCTTGTCAGCCCCCTGACGACCACCCTGTGACATAATCATCTCAATCCTCCTGGCCACATTGGCCGCATCCTAGAACGAAATATCAGTATCTGACTCCTTGGCCATCTGAAGCCTGATGGGATGAGCCAAACCCTCAATAAACCTCCTCACTCTCTCACGATCAGTGGGAAGTATCATAATAGCATGTCAAGCTAGAGCGATGAACCTGGTCTCGTACTGAGTGACAGACATAGATCCCTGCTGGAGGCGCTCAAACTACCTCCGAAGATCCTCCCTCTGAGTAACTGGAAGGAACTTCCCCACGAATAACTCGGAGAACTGAGCCCAAGTCAATGGTGCAGACCCAGCTGGCCTGGTCAAGCAATAGTCTCTCCACCAAGTCTTGGCAGAACCCGAAAGACGAAAAGTAGCAAAATCAACTCCATTGGACACTATGCCCATGTTCCGAAGAACCTCATGACAGTTATCCAAATAATCCTGGGGATCCTATGATGGTGAACCAGTAAATGTAGAAGTGAACAACTTGGTGAATCTATCCAATCTCCATAAAGCATCTGCTGACATAGCTGCTCCCTCAACTGTCGGGGCCACAATGCCCGGCTGAGCTACTCCGATCGTCTGAGGTGCCGGAGTCTGGAACTGAGGAGCTAGCTGCTCGGGCGTGCGAGTAGCAGGAGTCTGGGTCCCTATCCCAGCCTAAGAGACGGCTGGTGCAGTAGGAAGAAAATCGGCCTGAGCCACACTCTCCATGAGTCTCACTAAGCGGAGTAGAGCGTTCTGAAGCACCGAGGTGGCAATGAACCCCTCTGGGACCTGAGCTGGTCCAAGTGGAACTGTCTGAGTAGGAACCTCACCGGCAAAGTCTACCTGTGGGTCCTCTACTGGGGCTGCTGCTCTGGGCTGAGCCCTTCCCCTGCCTCGGCCTCGGCCCCTCGTAGGAGCTGCAATAGGAGAGTCGGGCTGCTGATTGATAGATGAGGAAGCACTCTTTCTCGCCATCTGCGAGAGAATAGAATTGGAACTCAATTAGCATTTAGAATTCAAATCGCACGACAGAAAAGAAGAAAAGTGAAGTTATTCCTAACTTTGCAGCCTCTGGGGGATAAGTACAAACGTCTCCGTACTGATCCCTCAAACTCTACCAAGTTTTTCCGTGAGATTTGAGACCTAAGCAACCTAATGCTCTGATACCAACTTGTCATGACCCGAAATCCCACTTTCAGACCGTGATGGCGCCTAACGTCGCACCCGCTAGGCAAGCCAACGTGTGAACTGTATTGATTTATTAACAAGTGAAAATAACAAACACTGACTATGTAACTGAAATAAATTGCGGAAGCATTAACATAATTCTAAATAAAAATAGCTAATAACGCAAAATCCCTTTTAAGTACAACCCAGAAGTGGAGTCACAACATCACGAACTAGTCTAATATTTGACTAAAAACAACAATTTGAAAATAAAATGATGTGTCTTTCTGGAAAACACATAAAAGACAGAATGAAGGATAGTCAGGGACACCGAGATCCACGAAAGCCATGCGGAACTACCTCGGTGTCATCTGGGATGGACTGAAGGACACTCCCACTAGCGACGTCCACTGGGTCCGGCTGCGTAATCTACACAATATAAAGAAGTTCAGGTGTAGCATCAGTACAACCGACCCCATGTACTGAGTAAGTGCCGAGCCTAACCTCGGCGAAGTAGTGACGAGGCTAGGACACGACAACAAATTGTACCTGTGCAGTTTAATAGTATAGTAGAAAAATAAACAAGAATACAGTTACGGGGAAGAATATGATGGGGATAAGAGATAGCAAATACTGAAATGACGGAAATGAAACAACAGTCTAAATTATCCGAAAATAGTAACGGGGATGGACAACACGAATTAAACAGTGAAAAGAAACGGCAAGGCATGTCCCCTCGTGCATAAAAATATAAAATATGGCATGGAATGTCCCCTCGTGCATAAAACAACATAAACATGGCACGGAATGTCCCCTCGTGCATAAAAAATAATCAATCAGCACGGAATGTTCCTTCGTGCATAAATATAATCAATCAGCACAGAATGTCCCCTCATGCATAATAATCATAAACACGGCATGGAAATTCCCCTCGCGCGTAAATAATAATCAATTGGCACAGAATTCCTTCGTGCATAAATATAATCAATCGGTACGGAATGTTCCTTCGTGCATAAATAATAATCAATCGGCATTTTATTTTCAAATTGTTGTTTTTAGTAAAATCTTAGACTAAGTTCGTGATGTTGTGACTCCACTTCTGGGTTGTACTTAAAAGGGATTTGACGTTATTAGCTATTGTTATTTAGAATTATGTTAATGCTTCCGCACTTTATTTCAGTTACATAGTCAGTGTTTGTTATTTTCACTTGTTAATAAATCAATATAGTGGATACGTTGGCTTGCCTAGCGGGTGCAACGTTAGGCGCCATCACGTCCTGAAGGTGGAATTTCGGGTCGTGACATTAGCAAGCTCAGTTCTGAGAGCATCCCTCTCAGATTCAACCTCTGCTAGACAGTTATTCAGTCGAAGTATTTCTGCATCCTTCACCCCACTTTCATGCACAAGTTCTCTGACTTTGTTGTTCACAGGTATCTTCCTGGATGAACCAGGTTCATTTACAATGATATTGACAGCATAGTCACAAGCCAGAAGAGTATTAATACCAAAGTGATCCTTGGTTGAAGCCATCTCTGCTTTCTTCAAAGGCACCTTGTAGTAGCCAAGGACAGAGGTAAGAATGAAGCCATATCAAATGGCATGGGCTTTGGAGACATTGATCACTCTGTCCAGCATCTGAATGATGAAGTAGGGCCAATTTATCTGCCTCCCACTGTCTAGGAACTCCATCAGGACTAAATCCATGTAGTTTGCAATGTGCCTCATCTCCTGTCTTGGCAGTATACACTTGTTGATAAACTCAAATACCACTTTGTGTGGGCTTCATATCACTCTTGTAAACTGCCTTAGGTTCAACCTCCTCTCCATTGTCGTAGAATTTTCTTGTGATTTGCAGAGCAGTTGGAAGATCATCTAAGCTTGGCCATTTTTGCCTAGTGTAGTCATCATAGCCATTAGATGGAATGCCAAGGATCTCTCTTAATTCTTTGGCATCAAAATAAATTTCTATCCCTTTCACTTGGCTAGTGACTCTCCCATCCTTGACAGCAGCATTTTCCATGAATTCAACTATCTCATTTCTGGCCAAACGTCCGTCCAACTGAAGCACCATGTCCTTCCAGCCCTGCACCTCCAACTTATCCAACAATAAGACCATGACTGCTTCTTCCAAATCTTTCAATAACCTCCCCTTCAGAATGGTGTGATTTCCAAATTTTTTCAAGTTATCATTCTCTCCATCCGAATCAGTTCCATCCTCATCACTCCTATCATCATCTTCAATAATTTTCACTTTCTTAGGTTTTACTGTATACCTGGTTCTCTTGGCTACAGTTGAGGGTTCATTAGACACAGGTGCAGACTTATTGGAGGAAGTCTTGGCTTTCTTTAGTATTGGAGTCTGAATCTCAACCCTTTCCATTTGTTCACCTTGATGGACCAGGTCCATCTCATCAATCTCAACATCCTCTATAGGCTCAGCAACTTTCTCCTTTACCTTTACAACCCTCTTTCTTTTAATCTCTTCCAAGGCTTTCTGTAACTCCTCCTCACTCTGCCTTAGTGTGCTTCTTGTGGTTCTTCCTCTTTGAAGAGGAATTTCAGAATCAGCAGAGGGAGTGGCTTTCCTCTTCTTACTTGCTCCAGTTGTTCCATAATTTTGAACCTTGGGAGTTCTTTTCTTCTTTGATTTATAACTTTCACCTAACTTCTTCAGAAGATCTGCTAAGGTTTCCTCAGTAGATATAGACTTCCCTAGATTTACTAACCCCTCATCCGCTTCTCTCGATTCACTTCCCCCTGACTTCTTGGCTCCCTCTTCTATTATTACTGTTTCAGTACCACAGATAGAAAAACTAGTAGTTTCTTCCCTTGTTCCCCTCACTTCACTCCGGCCTCCCTCTCTCTCTTTTTCTTTCTCAAATTTATTTTTACCACCTCTTCGTCTTATTTCTGGAAACTCCACAATTATCACAGACCCAACCAAAATAAACTTGTTTTCTAAGTTCTCCGCTATTTCAGACACATTCTCAGAAGGGATCTTTGGTACAGATGATACATGTTTAGAATCAGATGATCATGTTGCTTCCTCAGTAGCTTATTTAAACAAATCACTTGAATTATCCGATTCTTGATCCTGACTGGCTTGTAGTTTGGCATTCAATTTTCTGGTGAGAGAACCTGTAGCCACTGTTTTTCTGGCAGGCATTTTAACCCTTTTTTGGGTTCTGGACTAGGGCTAGGTTGAGGAATAGTGGGACTAGATTGAGAATGAGTAGGATTTGGTGGTGGAGGTGTTGAAGAAGTCGAATATGGAGTAACAGGTGGTGGCGTACCAGGGTTGTTCGAAGGGTTAGACATTTTTTATTGAGGATGGAAGAAGAAGGTTTTGGATTGAGAATAAGGGTAAGAAAGATGAAAGGGTTTCGACGGTTGTAGAGTTGGTGAGTGAATTCAGAGATGATGATGGGGGTTTTTAAAAGAAGGAAGTAATTAATATATAACGGCAGCCCTTTTGGGTCAAATAGAGGTCTTATCACCTCTGTAACTAATTAGTTAGAGGTGACGGTTACTGCTTCCCTAGGTTCTAGGCGGTTTAATTTTATTTGACTCTTAGGGTAGATGGAACTGGTTCATAAGTGGTATAAGGATAGATTTTGAAAAGATCTTGATTAGGTAGAGTTCTGCTCATGATTAACTATTAATATTTCAAAGTGTGTATAGTGGAGAACACATACCTCGCCTTTCAGATGAACCCGCATTGATGAACCAGGTTCATCATGTCAAAATCCTCTTGATCAAACCTCAATTTTCAACAATAGAGAAAACAACATTAGTAACCAATGAGTCATCTTAAAACATGGAAAAAGAGTATGTTATTTACAGCATGAGACTGAGTAACAATTAATCTGATTATTTACACAAATTTCAGAATTTCTAGCCAATTTTTTTTTTCATGTACATTCTGAACTGGTTCAATTAGTTGACCTTAATCATCCTTAATTCTAACACGTTCCTTAAAAATGCTCTCTACTTATTACTTTTTTAAAGATGTCAGCAATCTGTTTATCAATAGCACAAAATTCAATCGAGATCAATCTCTTCTCATAATTATCCCTTAAAAATGATGTCTAACATCTATGTGCTATGTCCTTTTTATGATGAACGGGATTCTTTGTCATACTTATAGTAGTGGTGTTACACAAAAGATAGGGATGCATCAAACATCGATTCCAAAATCTATCAATTGTTGTTTAATCCACAATAGTTGAGCACAACATGAAGCTGCAGCCACATGCTTAGCCTCAGCAATAGATAGAGCCACAAAAATTTGCTTTTTTGTGGCCCAAGACACGAGACATGAGCCCAAAAAATGTGCCATACCTGAGGTGCTCTTTCTATCCACTAGAAAACCTGCATAGTCAGCATCAACATATCCCACAATATTGAAGTTACTACCTTTTGGATACCAAAGACAGAGATCAGTGGTGCCTTTTAGGTATCTCAAGATTCTCTTCATAGCAGTTAAGTGGGATTCCTTTGGATTAGCCTGAAATCTTGCACAAAGTCCTACACTGAAAATGATGCCAGGTCTACTAGCAGTAACATACCACAATGAACCAATTTCCCTATACAACTTTTGTTCAACAGATGAACCAGGTTCATCTACATCTAGTTTTGTGGCTGTTGCAATAGGAGTGTCAATTTCTTTGGAACCTTCTATTTTAAACCTTTTAAGCAACTCTTTCACATATTTTTGTTGATGGATCATAGTTCCATTTGAATTTTGTTTAATTTGTAAGACTAAAAAGAAATTAAGCTCACCCATCATGCTCATTTCAAATTCACTCCCCATTAATTTAGCAAATTCTTTACTTAGCTTTTCAGTAGTTGCTCCAAAGATTATGTCATCTACGTATATATGAACTACCAATAGATCTTTACCTTTTTCCTTTAATAATAAGGTACTATCAGTTTTACCTCTCTTGTAGTCATGCTCAAGCAGGAATTTTGATAATCTTTCATACCATGCTCTGGGAGCTTGGTTGCTTGAGTCCATACAGTGCTTTGTCAAGTTTGTACACATGATCTGGATTCTCCTTGTTTTCAAACCATGGAGGTTGCTTGACAAACACTTCTTATTTTAGGTAGCCATTTAGGAAGGCACTCTTGACATCCATATGGTGAAGGGTAAATTCCATGTGAGCAGTGAAGGCTATGAGGAGTCTTATTACTTCCAGTCTTGCCACTGGAGCAAATGTTTCATCATAGTCTATGCCTTCCTCCTAACTATATCCTTGAACCACCAATCTTGACTTGTTTCTTGTAACTGTTCCATCTTCATCAAGTTTGTTTCTGAAGACCCATTTTGTGCCAATTACTGATCTATCCAAGGGTCTTGGTACTAGATGCCAAACTTGAATTCTTTCAAATTGGTTGAGTTCATCTTGCATTGCATTTACCCAGTCTGCATCCTGCAAAGCCTCAACAACATTTTTAGGTTCAATAAGAGATAGAAAGGCATAAAAAACACAAAGATTTTTCAAAGAAGATATGGTTTTGATTCCAGAGGTTGGATCAATGATAATGTTCACAATAGGGTGAGAACTTTAATATCTATAAGGTTTCACAACCAACTGGTTACTCCTTGAAATTCCTTTAATGCCTTGTTGCTGTGGAACAGGCTCAGGCACAGGTTCCAATGAATTTTGGGAATTATTTTGTTCTATTCCCCCTGTCATGTTGCCTGGGATGGTTGAACCTGTTCCATCACATGTTCCTTCCTCTAGTGTTTCTCCAATTTGGACTGAGTTTCTAACCAGCCAAATTTCTTCATCCTCTTGTTCCTGTCTCTCAGAAAGAATGTTAGTTTCATCAAAAGCTACACGAACACTTTCTTCAACACACATAGTTCTTTTGTTATAAACTTTATAAGCCTTACTATGTGAAGAATATCCCAAGAATACTCCCTCATCATTTCTGGGATCAAACTTACCTAGGGAGTTTTTACCATTGTTGTGCACAAAACACGTACAACCAAAAGCCCTAAGGTGGGATATATTTGGTTTTCTCCCTTTAAGTAACTCATAGGGAGTCTTCTCTACAAGTGGTCTAGTCATGCACCTATTTATGATATAACATGTAGTATTTATAGCTTCTGCCCAGAAGCTATGGGGTAGTTTACTAGAAAGAAGCATAGTCCTAGCCATATCTTCAAGTGTACTATTCTTTCTTTCAACCACTCTACTTTGTTATGGAGTTCTAGGGGCAGAAAAGTTGTGATCTATGCCATGCTCATCACAAAAATCAGCGAATTTAGCATTTTCAAATTCAGTGCCATGATCAGACCTCATTGATGCAAGTTGATTTCCTAATTGTTTTTGAATTTTTCTAACAAAAGAAGTAAACATGTCAAATGCATCATCTTTAGATGTTAGAAACAATGTCCAGGTAAATCTAGGATAGTCATCAAATAGCACCATCACATATCTCTTACCACATCTGCTTAAGGTTCTAATAGGACCACAAAGATCCATATGGACCAGTTCCATCGTTCTAGTGGTACTTACTACTTTCTTGCTTTTGAAAGAGGATCTTACATGCTTCCCTCTTGCACAAGCCTCACAAACTTTGTCTTCCTTGAACTTAATGTTAAGCAGACCTATCACTAAGTCCTTGGAGACTAGTTTGTTGAGTTGACTCAGACTTGCATGTCCAAGTCTCTTATGCCAAAGGAGGGGATCACATCCCAGCACACTTAAGCATGTTAATTCATTTTCTGAAAGTGTGGACAAATCTATGATGTATATATTGTTCACTCTTTTTCCCTGCAAAACAATCTTGTCAGTGATAAGATTTATTACAAAATATTTTGTAGAGGTGAATGCTACCAAGTTACCTCTGTCACAAAGTAGTGATACACTGATTAGGCTATATTTCAAGCCATCTATCAGGTAGACATTCTCAATGGAACGTGTGTCATCCTTACCTACCTTACCAACCCAATGATTTCACCTTTCTTTCCATTTTCAAATGAGACATTTCCTCATTTGAGGTCCTCAAGTGAAAAGAATTGGTCTTTGTTGCCAGTCATGTGTTTTGAGCAGCCACTATCCATATACCATATTTGGCTACTTCCTTTCACTTGAACCTACAAAAGAAATCAGGGGTTAGTCTTAGGAACCCGAACTATTTTGGTCCCTTTCTATAAGAAAAATGATGAATTAAATTTCTTTTAGCCCAATTTGGTAACCAATTCTTCCCTCGAACAAAACTTTTATTCTTTTGACTGGCCTACTCTTTTGCATTGCATTCACTTTTGTAGTGACCAGTCTTACCACAATGGGTACAGATTTTGTTCTCAGGAAGGGTGAGGTACTTGCTTTTAGGATCCCATTTAGGCAGCTGATTCCCAAAGCCAAGTCCTCTCCTATTGCTACTATGATGTTCTTGTAGCCATGTCAAAGCATCAGAGGATCTGTTCCATTTACAAGTTCTGTCTAGTTCACGCTTGACCTTACCAAGTTCCTCCTTCAACACTCTTATCTGTTCATCCTTCCTGTACAACTTATCTTTTAGTTTACCTATATTTTCTTCTAAGGTGAGTTGAGAGTTGTCAGCTATCTTCTTACTGGTTCCCAGATTTAGTTTTAGATTTTCAGATTTTGACTCTAGGACATTTGTCTCAAGTGGATGAACCTGGTTCCTCAGAGCAGTGTTTTCACTCACAGTCTCACTGACTCTGAGTTCCAGGTTTTTACACTTTGCTTTTAAAATTACACACTTCTTAAACAATTGTTCCTTTTCCTTATTAATTACTTTAGATTCATCAATAAAGTCTAGCAATAATTCAGAGAGTTTTTCTTTGGACAAGAACTTAATATTGCCTTTGAGATGATATATACTTACCTCAGATTCCTCATGATATTCCTCATCTGATTCACCAATTTCCATAAGTGCTTGTTCATCTCCATCTTCATCATCTGACTCCTCATCTGAACTTTCTCCCCAAGCATCGACCATAACATTTAAATACTTTGTTATTCTTGGGATGAACATGTTCCTTCTTCCGGTTCCTTCGTTCAGACCTTTCCTTTTTCCATTCAAATTCCCACAGATGGCATTTATTGATGTGATGATCAGTCTTCCCACATTTGTAGCAACCCTCATTAGTCGATTTTTTTGGTACCCTTGCCTTGTTGTAGTTTCCACCTCTTGAGGAGCTCTTTCCTCTCATAAGATATTTCTTGAAATCCTTGGTGATCATAGACATTTCATCTTCTTCCAGATCTGCTCCTTCAGTGATTCTTAGTGTCAGACTCCTTTCCTTCTTGGGAACATCCATCTTCATTGTCTGCCTTCTAAGTTCATAGGCTGCAAGATTTCCAATTAGCTCATACAGTTTGAGAGTTGCAATGTTCTTGGATTCTTGAATTGATGTGATTTTGCTCTCCCAAGACACTGGCGGAACCCTTGTCAAAATATTCTCAACCTTGTATTCCTCAAGAAGAGTCCTTCCAAGATATTTCAGTTCATTAGTCAATGTAGTGAACCTAGTGTACATCTCTTGAATGGTCTCTCCTTCCTTCATAGAGAAATTCTCATATTGAGAATATAGTAAAGTACCTCTGGATCTCTTCACTTGAGCAGTTCCTTCATGATCC
The DNA here is from genome assembly GCA_005239525.1 of Nicotiana knightiana. Lineage (NCBI taxonomy): Eukaryota > Viridiplantae > Streptophyta > Magnoliopsida > Solanales > Solanaceae > Nicotiana > Nicotiana knightiana. The sequence goes on along the minus strand of ML390336.1, from coordinate 18,935 downwards.
ACTTGCCAAGTGTCCCAAATTTTCTTGATAGTGGTACAACTTTGAATTCTGCTGTACTCATGTGGACCAAGTCCACACACAAGCCACTTCTTGGCCTTAGCATTTTTCTCTCACTTTCTCAAATCCTCAGCAGTGCAGTCAACTCTTGTCTTTGGCACATCTACTCCTTCAGCATTTGTCTTCATGGTGGCCAAAGGACCATCAGTAAAAATATCTCATAGTTCGTAATTTTCTCCAATTATATGGTCTCTCATCCTGTTCTTCCACCAAGAGTAGTACTGGCCATTGAAAAGTGGAGGCCTATCAGTTGATTGTCCTTCCTAGTTCCCACGTGATGCACTCATCTTGATCCATTCCTAAGGTGTTAGCCTCTTCAAGGATAACCTGCTCTGATACCAATTGATGTTCTGAACGTCAATACCACACAAGAGGGAGGGGGGTGATTTGTGTGGTGTCTGATTTTCACGTGCACTAGTTATAGAAGGACCGGGTTCTTCTATATTCTCCAACCTCTACTGTTTGCGGAATAATAAATACAGAAAATAAAGAACACATATATTTTTACGTGAAAAACACATGACTCAAAAGGTAAAAAAACCACGGTCTACTTCCCAGTAGAATTTTCTCAAACTCTTTATTAAATCAGTGAGCCAAACAACATTTACAAAAACTCTTTTGTAACCTAGGATTACCTCTAATCCCTTTGTAGCAAACTAGCATCTAGCTATTTGCGACATACTCCAAGTTAGCTATAACTTGAAACACAAAGTATCTATTACAGACGCTTCTAGATAAAGCTGAAAGGTACAAGTTGAAATCGCCTACTACAAGTAAACTAGACTAAAAGACAACAGTTGGAACTAGTTCTTCTAGCTTGTCCAAGTAGCTTCAGAGTCGCACACTTAAATATCACACGAACTGCTTGCAAAATTTGCCTTGCTAATTTTGCGCTCAATTCTTGCTTAACTTCTCCTTTTGTGCGTGCCTGTACAATAAGAACAATCTGCAATATATAGGATTAGTATAAGAGAGATTTACTAGAGTTATAATGCTACTCTTCCTTGGTGGAAGAGTTCTAGTTAATCTCAACTCCTCGAATCCGTCCTTATCTTTGATTATGTTCTTACTGAATAATGAGTCATTCTCCTTATCATTTTGCAATCTTTTCGATCAAGAGATATCTCTTCATTTCCTAGATTTTGTTTATCTCCTGCACCTCACGTGCCTTAACTCTGCATGTGCCTATGTCTACAGTGATGGACCTGGTTCATCTTTGAGTTCCTTGATCAATCTTCAAAACCATTCAATTTCTTGGGCCAACAGTCACTATAAAAAATATTAAATTTTCAACCAGCCAACTCAGACCAAATCGGAGTATCGGAATCGCATGAGACTGAATGTTGTCCGTCTGCAAATGCTTTGAGCACCTGGGTCTGCAAAAAATACTTTAATTAGTCACCACATTATCACGCATGCGAGTGGTACATAAAGAGATTATCTAGTTTCTCGAGCAAGAGAACTTCACCTGAAATTCTAGAAGTTTCAGATTGTATTAATCCAATGCGAGCGATGAGTGGAGAAACAAATATATGTAAAAGACTAAACATTGAAATACAATATTGTTTATGACGACAGTAATGATGACATTGGTGGTGGAGATGAAGAAAAGTTTAGTGGTGGAACAAAAACGAAGGGGTAAAATGGGTTAGGGGCGCTGAGGTGGCATGCCATATGACATTCACCTCATTAAATGTTAGTGTCATATAGGATTGGATGTCTACCTTGGACAAACTTAATGAAAAAGCGGTATATCTAAACCGATAGTATAACGACAAGGATATAGTTGGACCCTACGTATTATCACGATGGTTATATTTAAAGTTTCTCATAATATAGGAGTATATTTGACTCTTTTTCCAAAATTGTTTACTATATAAATGTTTTTTCGGATAAGGTCCAAATATACCTCTGTACTATTAAATATACATTTATACTTTGAGTTCAAATATACTCCTATCGTTATACTATTAGTTCAAATATATCACTATTTCGTTAAGTTTGTTCAAGGTGGACATCCAATGCTACGTGGCACTGTCATTTGATGAGGTACATGTCACCTCAACACCCCTAGCCCATTTTACATCTCCGTTCTATTTTTTTTTCCACCAATAAAATTTTCTTCTTCTCCACAACCATTGTCATCATTATGTCAACATGAACAATATTGTATTTAAATATTAGCCTACTCAGACCAAAGAGGATCGAGTATTTGAACAGTATGAAGCTAAATGTTGCACATTTGCAAATGCTTTGAGCACATGGGTTTACAAAAAAAAAATTCAATTAGTCAACCACAATATCATGCACACTAGTAGTACATAAATAAATTATCTAGTTTCTCGAGGAAGAGAACTTCACCTAAAATTCGAGAAGTTTCGAATTGTATTGAATCAAATGCGAGCGATGAGCGAAGAAACAAATATATATAAAAGACTAAACTTTGAAATACAATGTTGTTCATGGTGGTGAAGGAGAAGAAAATTTAGTGGTGGAAAAAAAGAGAAGGGAGGGGTAAAAGAGTATACCCCTATCGTTATACTATTGGTTCAAATATACCCTCTTCCATTAATTTTGTTCAAGGTGGACGTCCAATTTTACGTGGCACCATCATTCGATGAGGTGGATGCCACATGGCATGCCACCTTAGCGCCTCTAACCTATTTTATCCCTCCCCTCTATTTTTTTTCACTAATTTTTTTTTTCCTCCGTTACCATTACCACCACAACCTCACTTTGAACAATATTGAATTTCAAAGTTTAGTCTACTCAAATCAAAGCGAAGTATTTGAACAGTATGAGGCTGGATGTTGCCCATTTGCAAATACTTTGAGCACCTGTGTCTGGAAAAAAAATCAATTAATCACCCACAATATCATGTGCACTAGTATAAATAAATAGATTATCTAATTTTTTGAGGAAGAGAACCTCACCTAAAGTTTGAGAAGCTTCGGATTATATTGAATCCAACATGAATGATGAGTGAAGAAACAAACATAAATAAAAGATTAAACTTTGAAATATAATGTTGTCCATGATGGTGGTAATGGAGGCAATTGTGGTGGAGGGGAATAAAATTTTAGTGGTGGAACAAAATAGAATGGAGTGGTAAGATGAGTTAGGGATGCTGAGGTGGCATGTCACGTGGCATCCAGCTTATCAAGTGTCAGTGTCACGTAAGATTGGATGTCCGTCTTGAATAAACTTAACAGAAAAGGGGTATATTTAAACTAGTAATATAATAAAAGGGATATATTTATTCCCAAAATATAATAAATGATATATTTAAAATTTTTCTCACAGTACAAAGATATACTTGGTTCCGATATTTTTTTGGACGGGTGCTAGTTAAGTTAATTTATTATATTTTTTTTTAATAATAGTGGGGTTGGACTCCCTATAGTTTGCACGGGATTATCTTAGGTACGGATTACTCTTTCTGTTAATTTCTATTTTATATATTGTGATATATAATTGGGCACATTATTTTGGAAAAAAAAAATTAATTTAAGATTTATGTAGCTATAAATTATTTCAACAAAAATATAATTAAAAATTTAAATTTAAATTATTTTTAAATATAAAAACATCGTCACCTTCTGTCCACGTAGATATTGAAAATATCCAACTGCATAAGAATCACTAAAAATATACAGTTGTGTATATATTTCTCGTTTTTTATGGAACTGATTTTAAATGGATTAACTACTTTAATTTGAAGATGTAGGAGAGATGCGGATAATATTCCACTATATCCGAAAAAAGAAAAGAATGCACGAGTCAATTTGTGAAGACAGACTCCTCTACTGGTGTAATTTGAATTTAGATGCAAAGGAAAAATGTACAAAAGTTTAAACGTTAAACAAAGAACTTACTACAAACATAATTGTCAAATAGCAAACATCCCGTGCTCACATAGTACATGTGGAAGAGTTGCACCTAAAGGGATATAATTTAGCAAATTTACCCTAATTAATATAAATATTATTAATTGATTCTACAGCTCGAATCTGTGAACTATAGCGGAGACAACTTTATTGTTGTTCCAAGGCTCCCTTTCATGAAATAACTAGTAAATAAAGAAAAATTAACATAAATAGCCGTCCACCTAATCTTTTAAACTAAAAATAGCCGACATATCTATATCATACTATATTATAAGCATGAAGACTTTTAGGTAAAGTTATTTTACAAAAATATCCTTCAAAAATTAAATGACCAAATTAGACTCTACCTAAAACTAAAATTACCTCCCATTAAATGGTATTTGTACTTAATGTCTTGGTAAAGAGTTCACAATATTAATGAAAGAAATAATCCGAATAATGAGTGTTCCCGTACGTTCCCACCGTTATTGATGTTATGGAGGATTAATTAACACAATTTTTTTTCTTGTTATAAGACAATAAAGAACAAGAACAATATTGTAGAGAAAGGGAGGGAGAAAATTCTTATTGAATTTTGGAATAATTTATAATGGGGTAAGACCCCTTTATTTATAGGGGAAAAATGACTTAGCCACAAAGTAAAACTCTCTAAAAGATAGATATTCACTCTAAATAGAATTCTATTTATAACACTCTCCTTGAAACAAATAATGTGTCTCGTTAAAACGTTAACTAAAATAAAACCCAATGAAAAAAAAATTAGAAAAGAAAAAAGAGTACACATGTTTAGAAATGCGCCTTTTGGTTGCCTCGTTAAAAACCTTACAAGGAAAAACTAGTGGGACAAAACCTTGTAAGGGAAAAAGAGTGCAACGCAAATTAACTCCCCCTGATGAGAGCATCAATTCACATCCTTGAGATTTTGCATCCCGATCTTGTACACTAGCTTCTTGAAGGTTGACATCAGGTAGGGATTTGGTGAACAAGTCATCTGTATTATCACTTGAACGAATCTGTTGCACATTAATATCACCATTCTTTTGAAGATCATGTGTGAAAAATAACTTTGGCGAAATGTGTTTTGTCCTATCTCCTTTTATGAATCCTCCAATTGTGCTATGCATGCTGCATTATCTTCATACAAAATTGTGGGCAGTTTGTCATATTTCAAACCTCATTTGTCTCGAATAAGATGTATTATCGACCTCAACCACACACATTCTCGATTTGCTTCATGAATAGCAATTATTTCAGCATGATTAGATGAAGTAGCCACGATTGATTGCTTAGTCGATCGCCAAGATATGGCAGTGCCTCCACAATTAAACACATAACATGTTTGAGATCGGGCCTTGTGTGGATCAGATAAGTACCCAGCATCGGCATAACCAACAAGATCGGGATTGTAATTATTGTCATAAAATAAGCCTATATCGGTGGTCCCTTTTAGATACCGCAATATGTGTTTGATTTCATTCCAATGCCTCCTTGTAGGGGTAGAGCTATATCTTGCTAAAGCATTAACTGAAAAAGTTATGACAGGACTTGTAGTGTTGGCAAGATACATTAGTGCACAAATTGCACTAAGATATGGTACTTCAGGACCAAGTAGCTTTTCATTCTCTTCTCGAGGTCGGAATGGATCCTTATTCACATCAAGTGATCGAACAACTATCGGAGTACTTAATGGATGTGCTCCATACATGTAAAACCGTTTCAGTACCTTTTCTATGTAGGTACATTGATGAACAAAAATTGTGTTTGCCAAATGTTCAATTTGCAAACCAAGACATAATTTTGTCTTTCCGAGATCTTTCATCTCGAATTTTTTCTTTAAATAATCAATTGCCTTTTGGAGTTCTATAGGAGTTCCAATAAGGTTTATGTCCTCAACATATACAGCAAGTACAATAAATTTCGATGTTGTTTTCTTTATAAAAACACATGGACAAATGGAATTATTTATATAACCTTCCTTTAATAAGTACTCACTAAGACGATTATACCACATACGTCCTGATTGCTTTAGACCATACAAAGATCTTTGCAATTTGATTGAAAATATTTCCCGGAATTTTGAATTATGTGCGTTAGGCATGTTTAAATCCCTCGAAAATTTTCATGTATATCTCATTATCAAGTGAGCCATAAAAGTAGGCGGTAACCACATCCAAATACATGTCAAGCTTTTCATGGACAACAAAACTAATGAGATAACAGAACATTATAGCATCCATAACAGATGAATATGTCTCTTCATAATCGACACCGGGCCTTTGTGAAAATCCTTGTGCAACAAGGCATGCCTTATATCTTTGTACCTCATTTTTCTCATTCTTCTTACGTACAAAGACCAATTTATAGCCAACAGGCTTAACACCTTCACGTTTCGCAAGTGAATTCAATTCTGATTGGATTGCTTCTTGCCATTTTGGAGAATCACGTCTTTGTCGACATTCTCCAACAGATTGGAGGTTCAAGATCTTCACTATCTTGCATAATGCTAGATGCAACATTATATGCAAAGACATAATCCACCACTATATCCACTCGATTCAAATTTGTCTCAATATCGATGGATTTATTAATAGTTCCTTATTATCTTGAGTCTCGGGCTCAATGATTTCCTCATGAATCTCTGAATTTATTAAATCATGAATTTATTCATGAGATTCTTTCATAGTGTCATTTTGATAATTTATTTTCTTTTTTTTCTAGGATTTCGATCCTTAGAACCAGTGGCTTTTGACTCATTAGCTATGACACTAGAAGATTGTCCAACAGGGACACCAATACGGATTGGAACATTCTCAACATGGAAATGTGATTTTGTTATCCTTTTCAAATTCGTAAATGCGTATGGCATTTGATCTGCTATTCTTTGCAAATGAATAATTTTTTGTACCTCTTTTTCACAAATAGAGGTACGTGGATCAAGATGAGATAATGATGGATTTTTTCACAAAATTTTCTGTTTCATTTCACCAATTTCTCCCCCTAATTTTGGGGAAAATGTCTCATCGAATCGACAGTCTGCAAATCGAGCAGTGAATAAATCCCCGTTAATGTTTCAAGATAGCGAATAATGGAGGGCGATTCAAACCTACATATGTTCCTAACTTTCTTTGGGGACCCATTTTAGTGTGATATGATAGTGCTACAGGCACTTATACTGCGCATCCAAAAATTTTTAAATGGGATATATTAGGTTCATGACCCAAAACTAATTGCAACGGGGAATATTTATGATAATTTGTCGGTCTGAGACGAACTAGCATTGCTGCATGTAAAATGGCGTGACCCCAAACAGAAGTGGGCGGTCTCGTTTTCATGAGTAACGGTCTTGCTATCAATTGCAGACGTTTAATTAAAGACTCAGCAAGGCCATTTTGAGTGTGAACATGAGCTACAGGATGTTCCACTTTTATCTCAACTTATAAGCAATAATCATTAAATGCTTGGGATAAAAATACAACAGCATTATCAAGTCTAATAGACTTAATTGGATTATCGGGAAATTGTGCCCGTAATCGGATTATTTGTGTCATTAATTTTGCAAACGCAAGGTTGCGAGATGACAATAGGCACACGTAAGACCATCTAGAGTATACATCTATTAAGACCATAAAATATCTAAATGACCCACTAGGTGGGTGAATAGGTCCACAAATGTCCCCTTATATACGTTCTAAAAATGCAGGGCACTCAATTCCAACCTTTGTTGGTGATGGTTTAATAATTAACTTGCCTTGATAACAAGAAGTGCAAGAAAATTTATTATTTAAAAGAATATTTAAATTATTTAATGGATGCCCATTTGAGTTTTCTATAATTCGTCTCATCATAATTGATGCAGGGTGTCCCAATCGGTCATGCCAAAGTACAAAAGTATTGGAAACAATAACCTTTTGATTTACGGTAGAATGTTCCTCAATTGCACTAATTCTTGTCCAATACAGGCCACAAGATAAAGATGGGAACTTCTCAATAACCCTCTTTTGGCCAGAGACATTCTTGGTAATGATGAGATATTCAAGATTATTCTCATCTATTGTTTCAATATGATATCCATTTCGGCGGATATCTTTAAAACACAACAAGTTCCTCTTAGACTTGGAGGAGAACATTACATTCTCTATGATAAGTATTGTTCCCTTAGGCAGAGTTATAGCAGCTCTTCCAGAGCCTTCAATTAAATTACTACTACCAGAAATTATAGTAACATCTGCCTTACACATGCTTAAATGAGAGAAATACTTCTTCTCTTTGAATATTGTATGTGTCATACATGAATCAATTAAACAAATATTTTTACAACTAAACTTTGATCCAAGGTTATTTTGTGAGATATCCATATTTGCTTCCCATGATTTGACATACAAAAGAAATACATAAATAAACATTAGTATTTTCAGAGAAAAAGGAAAAGAAACAAAGTTAAATTAATAACACAATATTGACTTCTAATGCAATTTCGAGCAAACTTTAATTATGAGATAAATAATTACGTAGCTAAAAATAATGCAATTATGTGTTATTTTTAGGTTGCCATATGGTTTAAATATACGGAAAACTTAAGTCTTATTAATACATATAAAATTTGACTTATGTCATATCTGTTCCCAATATGAGGAAATAGCTAATCGATTACATAAAATTAAAAATTGAAGTTTTGAACTACAACTAAAATATAGATTGGAAATCGAAAAGTAGAATAACTTGAATCCTAATAGGTATTTTCTCATAATTTCACACCAGCTTTTGCCAATCTACCTTTAAGTACCAAAAACACTACACGCTTAAGCAACAATAACTGGAGAAAAGGGTGACAGTAATTATATAATTATTTAATCAAAACGAACTAACACTATTCCATAAAATAAATAATACTTATTGGTACTAATAACTACTACTCATGTAAAAAACTATGATTACATAAAGTTTATTCACTAACTATTATGAATAGGTAAAAATAAAAATTAAACTACTCCATCATCTTTAACCACGGATCCATCACCGATCAAGTGGTCTATTTTTCCATCAGGGTGCTCAAAGAGATCTGCCACATCCAAGTGGGTGATGTCAAAATTATTAAGAGATGCTTGATAAAGTTCAACCAAATGTCTTGGTACACGACAAATATTTGCTCAATGCCCTTTTCCACCGCAACGATAACATTCAGTTTCCAGACCATTTACCTTTGGCTTTTCATTTTTCCCTTTCCACTTTTGGTGGTTATTTTTTTTGCGGGGGTGATTAACACCAGGAAAATTTTTTCCTTGTCCACGGCCACGACCACAGCCACGGCCACAACCACGACCATTAATAGGGCCCCGACCTTTTTTCGACGCTTAGCATAATGGGAATACACCTCATCCACTTCAGGCAATGGTGTAGACCCAGCGGGTCAATTTTCGTGATTTCTCATGAGCAAGTCGTTATTTCGTTAAGCCACAAGGAGAAGAGAAATCAATTCAGAGTACTTCTTGAAACCTTTCTCTCGGTATTGTTGTTGCAAGACCATATTGGAGGAATGAAACGTTGTGAACGTTTTTTGAAGCATATCATAGTCGGTGATAGTGTCTCCACGGAGTTTCAATTTAGAAGTAATTCTGAACATCACAGAAATATTAAGAAACAGACTTAAAGTCTTGGATCCTCAGATGAGCCCAATCATATCGTGCTTGTGAAAGAGTGACCAACTTTAAGTTGTCATATTTTTCCTTTAAGCCATTCCACAAAACAAGTGGATCTTTGACCGTGAAATATTCAATTTTCAACCCTTCATCAAGGTGATAGCGAAAGAAAATCAAGGCCTTAGCACAGTCTTGGGTAGATGCTTTATTTTTGTCTTTAATGGCGTCTCCAAGACCATTGCATCTAAATGGATTTCAGCATCAACACCCATGTCATATAGTTCTTGCCCGAAATTTCAAGGGTAACGAATTTTCTTTTCATAATGTCAGTCATAATTAAAAAGAGAAAAAAAGTTATACCTTAATCTTCTTAAAGAACTTGTTGAGACGGTAGAGTCTCGTGCTGATAACGTGTTTAAAACAATAAAGAACAAGAACAATATTGCAGAGAAAGAGAGAGAGAAAATTCTTATTGAATTTTGGGATGATTTACAATGGGGTAAGACCCCTTTATTTATAGGGGAAAAATGACTTAGCCACAAAGTAAAACTCTCTAAAAGATAGACATTCACTCTAAATAGAATTCTATTTATAATATTTATGATATTTTCACACTAACCTTTATATTTAGAGGAATTACGACCTTTACCACAATGATGTTGTCCATAGATCAAATTATTTCGTGGATTGGATTTCAGTTGACTGTCTACGGTTCCATTGCGTGTTCTCGGGGTAGAAGTTTTGTATAAATGTATCGCCATGCTATTAAGTATTTTTATTTAAGTTCTTTTCTTTCTCAGAGGTGAAATAGAATAACCTGGTTGAAGCGTAATGATCATACGTCTGTAATGCATTGTATGTCCCATAATAGGTCCCATTCTTCTACTCTTTCCCGGAAGTCGATGACTATTCATAGCTATTACCTTGACACCAAAGAAGAGTTCGACCCAATGCTTTATTTCTGTCCTAGTTGATCTTGATCCTGATTCTTTCATGCCTTTCTTCGTTCATGGTTCGATATTCTGGTGTCCTAGGCATAGAGGAACCACTCTGGCGGCATGCTTAACACATGCAAGTCGGATGGGAAGTGGTGTTTCTAGTGGCGGACGGTTGAGTAACACGTAAGAACCTGCCCTTGGAAGGGGATCAACAGTTGGAAAAGGCTGCTAATACCCCGTAGGCTGAGGAGCAAACGGAGGAATCTGCCCGAGGAATCCATAATTGTTGTCGTGGATTGACTCGCATTTGTATACGATGTTTTCTACCTCTCGAACACATGGATGCCAAGCTCCTTTTCATTAAGATTTTAAGACTTTAGTAAAGTTGTTTTTTTTTTTCAAATCCAAAAAGCTCTTCTTACTTAGAATAGGTCGTCGGGCTGACTTGCTGACCGTAACAAACTTGACTCTGCCCCTGAAAAAAAAAAGGGCGAGAAGACATTTGACCTGGGCGCCCCTCATTCTTCAAGAATAAGGAAGATCCTTTTCAAGTTTGAATTTGTTCATTTGAAAGGATCCCCTTTGAAAAAAAAAAGGAACTCATCCCCGAAGCGAAGAAAGAGGAGCAGGAACAAGAGGTTGTCCTCTCCCGACCCAGTAGTTCCGCAAGCCCAGACAAAATGAGCACCTAGGAAAAAAAGGCCATATGCATGTGCTGCCCCTTTCTTTTCTTCCAAACTCGGTTGAATACGTCCCATTTTCAATAAAGTTTCGGTTAGAAGCATACAAGTACTGTAATGTGCTTCTCCATGGATATCTGGTAACCATGTGTGTAGGGGAATAATGGGCAGATAATCCAAGACCATACATATTAATAAAAAGAAGGGTAGGGTGGGTGGTACTGTGCAGATTGCGGCCAATCTTTCCTTCTTCCATTCAATTTCCATTCCTCTTCTAAATCCTTTGTTACATAATTTTTCAGCTTTAACACTTGTACATCTTTTCCGTTACAATTTTATATATTCATCACTTAATTATGGAATTTAAAAGGATTCTTCATCATTATATTTTTAAAATCACTATATAAATAGCCACACCATATGCATTCACCATCTTTCTTTCAGTTGCGACCACACTCAAATATTGTGTAGCGCGGGTGAAGAGAAATAGATTAGATGCAAAGATTGAATGAGGTTGGGGAACCAAGGCATTAAACAATCCAACACTATTTTGTAATTTCATGGTATCATTAACACTACTACTATCTTGTAGAATAATATTTGATTAGCATCATACCATATTATATCAATAACTCTTCCTTCACCTTTTAAGTCACCAAGCAATGGTCACATGGAATAACAAAAGGTGTCAGCACTCTTTCCCGAGGAGTTTAAATTTTTTTAAAAGAATTAACCTAAATAGCCGCTCACTCTATCACTTAAATTAAAAATAATCAATGAATATATAATATATGAATAGTTTATGTATTACATATGTATAATAAATGTATAATCTATGTATATGGATAGAAAAAGTTTTAAAAAAAAAATCAGTGATCAAAAGTTTTGTTCAATTTAAATATTTTTGCGACATAAAGTCTTGTAGTATAGTTTTTCTATTTGTCCTCTCTCACTTTTCCTATTGAAGAATTTCGAGATCCCTGTTTCATTGAAGTAATTTAAATTTAAAGGAAAAATAATGAGAATGCTTTAGTAAAAAACCAATTTAAGGGGATTTTGCATAAATTTATGAGGAGATTAAATACAAAATATGGACATAATGTGGGGAGGAAGCATGAAGTAACAGGCGGAAGAAAAATGAAAACAAACAAAGTGAAAAAAGAAAAGTTACAAGAAAAGAAAAGCAAAGAAAATTCATTTAGTTTATTCTATAAGTAGAGCCGCCCGAAATGGGAGCTTTCAGTTACTTGAAGTTATTTATCTTTAATTACTTCTTCCTTTGTTTAATTTTTAAAAATAAAATAGAGTCACGTAAGAGAAAAATTATGTACAAAATATTTATATATCATAATACGTAAAGAAGTACATCTTGTAAGCTTTTTGCATTTTTTATTTTATACATAGTAAGCCTTTTCACCTTTAATTTAACTCTTTTTGACGTTCCACTGATATTATAATAATTGTATTGTCATTTAAGATATTCTACAATTCATATATGCCATTTTAAAATTATTTATGTCACTTTATAAAAGTGTACAATGTTGAAACATTATTAATTTGAAAAATTCCCTTTCCTCATATTATTGATGTTTTAATTTCGTATACTTGCTCAACATGTGAAATGGACAAGTAAGTATAATTCTCTTTGACATTAGTTGTGTTTTCATTTTTTCTAAATTATTGTTTGAGGATATATTCAAGTTCAATTGTTGTGCTTGAGTTATTGTTGTTTAGAGTGCACAAAACTCTTGTCCCGCGCATGATCTTTGTAAGTTTTTTTTCTTTTCTTTTTTGCCTCTTGCTTCTTACTTATCATTTGGTTAGTGTTACTACTTTATACTCCCTCTATGAATTAACTATCCAACCATGTGGACCATAGAGAAAACTTTGTCAATGCAATCCAATAAATTGGCTGAAGCATAAAGAAAATTTGAAGAAAAAGCCAAGGTTTTAAGGTTACAGAAGGAACACGCAAGATAGAAATATGACATGATAATTTTAACATTTTTATCCAAAAAATCACAATATTCGTATATGGGACAGTGCGATACACGTGTTCAGAAATTAATTATTTTAAAAGTGGAAAGCTCAAATGTTAAAAGCTAAATTACTAAATTACCCATCTGAATAACCTAATTATTATGTTTAAAAAATAAATAAAACTAATATTTTTAAATTGTCATTTCTTTAAAAGTTGTGTCCTTCCGATTTATGGAGTTATTGACTCTGTGCTATTGTGATTGAATGTTTAACGGCATAAACAAATTTTGAAGTTAAAAAGTTTATAAATTAAGTCACAATATTAGTTTATAAATTGGAAAAACAAAATTATGAGAAGCCCAAAACTAAAGAATTAGATTATTTAGATACCCTTTAAATGATATAAATATTTTATTTAAAAACTATTAAAATAAAAATACAAATTTATTTGAAGGAATGTAATTTTTCAAGTGAGTATTAATTACTAATGTTCTGTTAGGTTTTGTGAATTAGTGTGAATGGAAATGAAAGAGGTACCTTTTGGATTATTGTACCTCTTTATCTCATCTTTCATTGTATATAAATTGGAGGTTTGACCTCATTTTTCACACATAAAACAATTTTGAAAACTGCTCCCCTAATTTTTACATTATTGCATTATTTTTCAAAATAAATGAAAGTATCAAGTGTGATTTACTATCATTATTATGTTTGCTGAAGTTCTGAATGTGATTTGTAGTGCTGCTGTCACAGAATAGTTCCTTCTTCTATCTTGAGAGGAATTTATTCATAACCTTGAGCGACAGTGAGGGATTACATTCCTTAAGATCACACAAGAAAATTATGGATTCGATTTTTTTTTTCTCATTTCCTGTTCTAAGTTCTGTTTTTCCTGATTTTCTGTTTTGGGATCACAACTTTACTAACATGTTCAACCGTTGCTGTCTTTTAAATAAGAACGGTGAAACAGGTGTCTTTAAAACTAGGCAGAACGGCCTAAATGGCACCTATACTTGTCCCACTTTGTCATGCCGGTCCCCAAACTTAATAATTTTTCAATTGAATACGTACACTCCTTCAAAACCGTGTATAATAAATACTTATGACACGAGGCTGACAGTGCGTGTAACATAATCTCCTACACGTAGTACGCCACGCCAAGAAAATTAAACCACGTAGGCTTACAGTGCGTGTAACAAATTTTTCCCGCATTTTACAGTTACCCGCTTAGTTAGGGTTTAGAAAGTATGAACCACTTCTGTCTCTCCTCTCTTCTCCGTCATTGTTGCTTGGATTTTCATTGACACGTATTGTTGCACCAGCGGATTTAGAAACTGATAAAATATTTCCGTTTGGAACCGTGATTGTGAGCCAAATGCCGGTGTTAGCGAATGCGTGGATGATTTCTGGGTTTGCGTCAAAGATTTTAATTTTGTTAATGGTGGTTTGGTCCCTGATGAAGGCGGAAACTTGGGTCGGCGGCGGGAGGTTGTCGGTCACGGTTCCATAGTTCACACTAATGAGATAGTCCGCTAAGGAGCCATTACAAAAAAGCAGTGTGGAGATAACAGAGTTTATCCATGAGGGGGTGTTGTTAGGGGGGGAAGGACAGTGGGAAGAAGAAGAAGAAGACAAAGCGTACAGGGGGGAACGAAAATCTTGTAATTCTTTGTGAATCTGTAAGAAAAAGCATACAGGGGGATCCAAATATTTGTGAATTATTTCTTTTCCTTTTAATTTCCCTATTGTTAGTATGTTATTTTGTGGATCTATATTTGGTTAGATTTCAGTAACATATGACGGAATAACAGATTACTTATTTGGGGAAGAACATATTACTTATTTGGATCCACCCATTTGCTTTTTTTCTTTTCTTTTTTACTTATTTTATTTTCTATTCTTATTTTAATAAACTGTTTTCTTATTTGAATGCTCATATTCACGCTCATTATCCGCATGAATTACACCCAATTTGTCCGCTTCAACCATTATTTTGCCACATGTGCTTAGTCAACGTTCAGAGGGATTTAAATAATAGGCTTTGATCAAGTTAAAGTGTCTAGGTGAAAATAAGTGAAGTAGGAGGATCGGCATGACAAAGTGGGATAAGTACAAGTACCATTTAGGTCATTCTACTTTAAAATTAATGAGAAAAGGAGAAAGTAGATAAATTGATCAAACTCTTTACAATACCTAAAAAGCTTTATCAATGATGATAAATTCACTTTTGTTTCCTTAACGAGTAGCTAAGATACAATGTTCTCCTTTATGGCTCCTTTCAATATGTTTTTCTTTCCATTATTGTTAATTAACTTTTTATAGAAAAGATTATTTTTAGTATTATTAATTTATTTTCATGTGCTATTACTTTTCCGAATAATATAATTATCATCATCATAATCATTGCTGCAAATATTGTCCATTTCCTCCAATATCATTAAACCTAAGTATTACATATTTTTACTTCAAATGTAGGTGATAATTAGTATTTTCTTTTTCCCCTCTAAGGTAGCAATATCTAATAATCTAAAAAAGCACTTGACAAATACATCAGGCCCTCATCCAAATCCACATGAAATAGGTGTTGGGGAATCAAAGCCCTATTAAAGTTGTCGAAGCCGAAGTCGAAACCGAGCCACATTGGGCCAAACAATGTTGGCAAGTGGGTTTAAAATCAATGAGTGTGACAAATATGTTTATATTAAAAATACTTTATGTCATAAAGTCATTGTTTGTTTATATGTTGAAGACATGTTTATAATGAGCAAAAATATGGCAGATATAAATGCTACTAAGCGCATGTTGGATAGCAAATTCTACATGAAAGACTTAGAAGTTGTTGATGTGATCTTAGGATTCAGAATTCACAAGACTTCACAAGGTCTAGTATTATACAATTTCACTACATTGAAAAAGTACTTGACAAGTTCAAGTATTTGGATTTCAAGATTGCCAAGACTCCAATTGACATGAGTTACACACTTCAAAAGAATGAAGGTGAAAGTGACTCACAACTGAACTATGCAAGAGTATTGGAAAGTTTGATGTATATCATGAATTGTACGCGACCAGATATAGCATTTGCTATTAGCAAACTGAGTCGGTTTACAAGTAATCCCAATAAAATACATTGGATGGCAATGAAACGAGTTTTGGGATATCTAAAACATACCCAAAATTATGCTTTGCATTATAAGAAATATCCCTCCGTGATCGAGGGATATAGTGATGCAAATTGGATCACTGGATCATCTGAAGTTAAATCCACGAGTGGATATGTTTTCACAATTTGGGTTGGAGTAGTGTCTTGAAAATCATCCAAACAAACATGCATCGCCCGTTCTACAATAGAATCTAAATTCATAGCTTTAGACAATCCCGGTGAAGAAGCTGAATGGCTCCAGAATTTCTTGTAATATATTCCATTTTGTCCCAAACCTTTGGCACATATATGTACACATTGTTATAGTCAAGCGACAATAGGCAGGGCAGGGAGCGTTATGTATAATGGAAAATATCATCACATTCGACAGAAATATAATACCGTTAGAAAACTACTCTCTAGTGGTGTTATCAGGATTGACTACGTAAAGTCAAGAGATAACGTGTCGGATCCACTTACAAAAGGTCTATCTAGAGAGGAAGTTGAAAGATCATCGAATGGAATGGGATTAAGGCTTAGGACAAGTCATCATGGTGATAACTCTATGTAGCATACCAGAGATCACAAGAGTTAGGTTCAAAGAGATCAAACAAAATTATGAATGACGTTTCAATATTGTCAAATAACTTAACCCATTCTCGTGATGAAGACAATGTTCAGAAATTATGGTAAAGCATTAAGGCTTTTTGATGAGTCAATAAAGCTTAAAGCTTTTTAATGATTTACTAAGTCTGGCAGGAAATGTCCAGATAGTGTGTCTATAAGATTACACGTTTAGAAATCACTTATGTGAGTGTGAAGTGTAAGGCGCTTCAAGGGAAATGAAAGTAAAGGCCCATTCTTTAAGCACTCATGAAACCAGGCGGTGTTCATGGCTAAAACGAATACACCCGTGAGAACCATAGATGTTAAGGGTTGATTGTGTGACTTATATTATCTAGGTATACAACAAATCTCGATGGTTGAAAGATATCAAATATATCGATTGACCGTGTATCTCCGATATAAGTTCACTACGGAAAATTAAAAGGGAAACCTACCTATCCAGATGCAATTAATGCTTGCATGTAAATCATACACTCGTCTGTGCATTCTTTTGTCTTATAACCATAAACTATTCACATGGGGGATTGTTGGGGATTAAAGATTGGTGAATGGAAAATGGAGGGAAGAAAGTGGAGGAAAAATGATCTCCCTTTTGCTTCGGAAAGAGCAAATGTCCCTGTGGTAGAAAGAAAAGTGAAGGTGTTTAAATTGAGAAAGCATTTCTCTTGGTGTTAAATGGGTTGGAAAGAAAGTAAGCATCGCATTGTCGCTCGCTCGCTCGCTCGGCTTCGAATTTGGTCAAAGATCGATTGACTGATTAATCTTTTGGACAAAATTTCTTTCAATTATTTAATTAATTAACAAAAATTCAATTTGGAATAACCCAGGACCCGCGACCCGATCCGTTTCTTTCCCGGATTATTTTAAACCCTTTTCCTCGGAATATTTCAAACGAGAAATGTTCCCACCTGTTCTAACAACCATGGTTATTTCTGAAAGGTTGCACACCTTTTTAGAAACAGTTCCAGAAAATGGCTATAAATATGCGTTGATCCCATAATCTTTCCTTACAAAATTTTCTGAGCTTCTTCTCCTTCTTCTGCACAATTAAAATTCTAGTGTGGTTTACAACCTTCGAGTGGTTGGTTGTTTCACCGGTGTTTTTGGTACCAATACTCAGGTGAGTTAAATCGTTCTATCCTGGGAGGAGAATATTCTAGCACCTCGGGTACTTGGAAAAAATAATTTTCTTAAGGACACACTGTGCATTCAGTGGGCTCGATTTTATTCCGAAATTATTTCTCATATTCTGGTTGATTATTCTGACATCCTGTTGCTGCTAATTTTTTTGTTTTCTATTTCAAAAAAATTTACTGTTTCATTATCTATTATAGTAATACAGATTCGATAACAGTATGTATAACCAACAAAGAAGAATTAACCTAAATTGCTACTCACCTAATCTTTTAAACTAAAAATAGACGGCATAACATATATGCATGATTTATGTATAATGTGTGTATAAATATGCATAGCCAATGTATAATCTATTTATACCGGCTAAAAAAAGTAAACAGTGAATCTGACAGGCTATTTATGTAACAATCCTGAAAACAAATACAATGGCCTACAATGTAAAAATTGCATGGGCGCCCTATTTGGGAGCCCCCATTTAACCTATACCCATATTTTTAAAATTATTTAACCTATACCCCAATTTTGATGACAACTTCAAATCATGCGACATATGCGCTCCTTTCTTCCTCCTCTTCTTTTCCTAATTTTGACAGCATCACAAAACCGGAGATGAAACTGGCGTCGTCGGCCATAACTTCAGATCAACATTCTCATTAGGGGATAAGTTCAAGTCTAAGCAAAAAATCTTCTTGCTGCTATTTGACTTCTTCAACACATGTATAATTCTCTTTTTGACGACCGGAATAATCGTATTTCCGGTTGCAGTCAACGTTTTATTAATTTCATCACGGTGACGCCGACCTAAAGAAAACTCCATATCATATATATATATATATATATATGATATGGAG
>ML390333.1:61393-109328 GCA_005239525.1 Nicotiana knightiana | reverse complement strand
ATTAATGCGCATAAAATGTAAGGTATATCACATGTTAAACTATGCAATTTTGTCTCGCATCACTTCCTTCAACCAAGGTTAACTCATAATACACTACCCAAAACCTACAAAAACTCGTCCTTTTCTCTCAACAGAAAAAATGTCTTCACCTCCACCAACTTTCTCATCTAATTCCTCACTTAATCGTGATTACGATGGAGGAAATTCTGAATCTGTCTCCAATTATCCATCTGTTTACTGCTCCGAATCACCAGAAATTCCAACATCCCCTGAAAATTCACCTATTCTTGAACCCACTCCAAACCCTAATCCTGCCTCCAAGAATCGTCGAGTTAAAGTTCTTGCCTAGAAATCTATTGCTTCTGGGACTAGGGAAAAATTCTTGGAGGATCTTATCAAAGCAGACAAAATTACTAAGTCAGATTCATCCAGTGAATCATTTAAATCAGCTAATGAGGAAGAGGCACCTGGTTCAACCAGTTCTGAAAAAGGTAATCTTGAAGTCGAATCTGAATTTACTTCTGATGATAAAAGATTTGTGTTGGTAGGGTCTGTTATTGATGTCGAAATCTCTGGAAGGAAGAAGGATGAGATAAAAGAAAGAATTCTTGAGAGAGATAGGGAGAAGAAGATGTGAGGGGATCTAGGGAGGATGGTACCACGTTGGCTATTTGTGGTCCCATTCCTGAAACTATGGGAGAAGAAGTCACTGATTTAGGGGGAAGCATAGTAGAGGAAGCTACAGCAGGTCTTGAAAGTTTGAAGAAAGCTATAAATAAACATGTTTCATCAGGGGAAGAAACATTGGCGGAAAGGTTGAGAAAACTGGGGGAATCTTATAACCCCAAGAGAAGAAGGAGTCAAAAACCCAAGAAGGCAACTCACCCAGTTCCTTCAAAGAAAAGGAAAATTTCTGAAGTTGCTGGTGTTTCTGCTCCAAAAGTTAGAGCTACTCGTAGCAATGTGAGAGAAGAAGAAGAAAAATTGGAAAAGGTTCTGAAGGAGAGCAAGAAGAAGAGAGCAACAAAAGGAAAAGCAAAAGTTGGAGAGCCTGTTGAGGCTATTGAAATTGAAGAAACTGGGTTGGAATTGGTCCAACAGGAGGAGCAACCTGCTCCAGGTGTGGCTGAGACACCAAAATTCACAAAGGCTAAGGCTTCTTCAAAAAAGTCAGGTAGGATATCTGTCGCACCAACAAAATCTGTTAAGAAGACCAGGGCCAAGCCAAAGAAAGTAAAAGTTGTTTATGATGATGGTGTAGACTGGAGTGGATAAGAGGAGAAGGACATTGGGGTGGTGACTGACAGGGTTACCATGTTTGGAAAAAGAACAATGCTAAAGGGCAAGCTGGTGAAGGATTTAAAAGAGTCTGGTATGCATTATCTTATAGAAACTCTGGAGGTACAAGGATGGAAGGACCTGGTCCTTCGCATGGAAGGCACGCTGGCAAGAGCAGAGTTGGTAGAGTTTATGGGGAATGCAAGTGTCAAGGATGGCAGGGTCACGTCTATGGTCAAAGGAATTGAGGTTTCCTTTGATGTCACAGAATTGGGTGTTATTCTTAACATACCAGCTGAGGTCTATGAGGACTATACAAGGCAGAGATGGCCTTGTCTAGATGGGATGGCCTCAGCAATTGACATCACCAGGTTCTTTAGTGATAGTGAGAAGGAGATTAAACGCAGGCCGGTTTACAAGAGTGAGATGAAGCCTGATCACAAGCTACTCTTTGAGTTCGTCATTAAGTTCCTACTGCCTAGACAAGAAAGAAGGCATATGGCAAATTATATGGATCTTACATTGATGGAATGCTTGTATAGGGGAAAGCAAATTAATTGGCCAGATTTTATCATCCAACTCCTTGACAGAGTGGTGACGGAACCAAGGCACACACAATCCCTTATGGCTTCATGCTGACAACAGTGCTTGCACACTTTGGGGTTCCAGTAAAGAAGGCTGGGATGGCTATGGCCAAAGATTATTTTAGGAAAGAAACTTTGATTACATGTGACTACAATGTCAATGTTCCTGTGGATGAACCTGATTCATCTAGGAAGCAACCAGTCAACAACAAAGTTAGAACTTTGGTGCAGAACGAGAATAAGGATATGGAGATCCTTCACTTAAAGTCTCGTGTGATTGAGGTTGAAGAAGAGCGTGATGCTCTTAGAGATGAATTAGAAAAGGATAAATAAAAGAATGAAGGTATTCTTTAGAAGATGTTGTCTCTCCTACAATCCAAGTCCACAACCTCCACTGCACCTTCCTTTCCTAGGCCTCTTAGAGCTCCCTTAAACCATCTTAAGACCAGTTATCAGTTCCAGTTCTTTTTATTTTTTTTGCTCATGGTTGGTTGTTTTTGTTTTTCTGTGTGTGGTTGATTATCGTTCCTTATCAATGAAGTTTTCTTTTAGTTATTGACTTGTCTCAATTTCTGAGTTAGCTAACATTTATTGGTTTCTTGTGCTGATTAATCATGCTTTGCACCTGCAGTTGCCTCAATGGCCATGAGTAATAATTAATAAAACTGGTAAGTATATCATTTTGCAAACTTTTCAATGATTCCAAAAGGGGGAAGATAGATAGTGTGCTGAACTTTTCAAAAATATAAAGATGTGTGATATTTATAACCTAATGAACATGGATTCTCAATGATTATTGCTCAAAACCATACAAAGTTCTTTGAAGTGTATACATGATTAAGCATAGAGTTTGTCATCATCAAAAAGGGGGAATTTGTTGACCCATGTCACTGCATAGTTTTGAAGATTGACAAAAGGCTGACTAGTTGAACCAGATCCATCAGAGCACACATCGTGAACTGAAGAGCTGACACATGAACCGTATACTCTTAGGAGATGTTTTGAATATGAAATATCAATGTACCAAGAGATTGTCTCCTGATGCGAAAAGGTTGCAAATTGATCTGATTAATTGAAGAAGAATTCAACAAGGAAAGTAACAAAATAAAGGAAGTTGAGGTTGACTCGAATTGTTTCACCCAGGTAGAGTTGAACTGGAATTGGAAGACAAGCTCAACGACTGAATCTATAAATACTTGATGTATTTCTGCTGAAATTCAAGACGCACAAAGCTGAAGTGAATCAAATTCTGAAAGCAAAATTCCAGAGTTATTTTTGCTAGCAGAATCATTGTGCGATATAAAGGCTACAATTCAACTAGAAGAACCAGTTCCATCTGATTATTTATTGAGTCTAGTTGATTGTAGTAGGAGTTTTTAATATTGTATCTTTCAGATTTCATAGAAGCGATTGTAATTGGTACGTATTGATCAAGTAAGAGTTAACTTGAGGTGTGTAGAAATTAGCTAGGGGCTAGTTACTACAAAGGGTTAGAGTTAATCCTTAGGATTACAAAAGAGTTTATTTTTTAAGTCCGTTTGGCTTAGAGTTTTTAGTGAAGAGTTGAGCAAATCCTACTGAGGAGTAGGTCGTGGTTTTTCACCTTTCGAGCCAGGTGTTTTCCACGTAAAAAATCTCTGTATTTTTACTTTACTGCATTTATTATTCCACACCAGTAGAAGTTGGAACACCAAGAAGAACCAGGTTCTTCTATTGAGACACAAGTTGAAAATTGGACACCACACAAATCACCCCCTCTTGTGTGGTATTGAAGTATAAAACATCAACAGTGCTGGGGGGATCTCCCGTAATACGTCCGTAGTCCCAAAGTAAATATGCAGTACATGGGGGATCTCCTAGAATATGTTCGTAGTTCCCAATTTAAATATGCAGTACAGAGGGGATCTACCAGAATACGTCTGTAGTCCCCAATATAAATATGCAGTACAGGGGGGATCTCCCAGAATACGTCTGTAGTCCCCAATTAAATATGCAGTACATGGGAAATCTCCCAGAATACATCCGTATTCCCCAATTTAAATATGATGTGCAACAACCAAAGACAACAATTATAGCATGACAGAGAACTCGTACATCACCACATTAAATACAAAGCAATCATGACAATGACATAAGGTACGACGAATAAATCAATGCAATAACTTCAACTCACAAGGAAATAGTAGAACATCGTTCACAAGGAATAATCACGGTAAATAATACTAAGTGTAAATAGAACAACTTGACCAGGGAAAAATAGACAAGCAAAAAATCCACAAATTCAAGTCAACAATGAGAAGACAACACAAGTCAAATAGTTCCAAGTAAGGACAAGTCGACTAAGATATAAGTTATCTAAACCCCTTATGAGGTTGAGCAATTATGAGGTATATTCAACGATTCAATTAATTATAGATAGTTTATGAAAATATAGCATGATGATAGAGAGGTAAAACATGTGGTTAAGTCAAACAGGGTCAAGTAGGCGGTAAGGGTAAATCCTAAAGCAATTATCTCTAATCAAAGCATGTCAAGGTGAAACTAGCAAATAAGAACTCAAACATATCAAGAACAACTTTATACGAGGTGAATATAAGGACCTAAGAACCCTAAAGGTCAATTTTCTGCAAATAAATCTGAGCACACACTCATCACCTCGCGTACACGGACAAAAATCAACATAGAAGACTCAAATCCTAAGGGGAATTCCCCCCACAAGGTTAGGCAAGATACTTACCTCAACCGCTCGGATAAAACTTGAAATCACGTTCTTGCCACGAGTACCCGACTCCAAATGATCCAAATCTAATCAAATCAATAGCATCGTGTAAATAATACTATAAGCAACTAGTTTAACTAATAAATTCGAAGGTAAGACGCAAAATTAGGAAAATCGCACATAAAGTACCCCGGTCCCACTTCTCGAAATCGGGTAAAATTTACAAATTATGAACGCCCGCTCATTTATGAGAACACTCGAACAAGAATCATCAAAATCCGACATCAAAATCTCACTCAAATCTCGGATTTTCAATTGGGGAACTTTTCTCCCATTTCCAAACTTTTACTCTCAAATTCCTTGATTAAATTAGGAAAACCACAATAGATTAATGCAATAAAACCAAATTCAAGTAAGAAATCATTACCCACAAGATTCCCCTGAAAACCAGTCAAAGAATCGCCTTCTCCCGAGCTCAAAATCAAAACTGGAGTTAAAATGAACAAACCCTCGAATATAAACTCTCTGCCCAGCGATGACTGCACCTGCGGCTAATTGGACCGCACCTGCAGAAAATACATCGCAGGTGCGAAAACTCACTAAATGAACTGGGGCCGCACCTGCGATCATTGGGCCGCATGTGCGGCACCGCACCTGTGGAACCCCGTCCGCACCTGCGAGCCTGACTGCCCTTGACCAAAACCGCACCTGCGATGCCCTACACCGCACCTGTGTGTCCACACCTGCGGCTCCCCATCCGCAGGTGCGAAACACCAGAACCAGCAATGCTTCAGCTGGTTTCTAAGCCCAAAATCATCCTGTTGAGCATCCGAAACATCCCTGAGGCCCCCAGGACCTCAACCAAACTTACCAACCAGTCCTAATACCTTATCCAAACTTATTCGAGCCTTCAAAACACATTACATAACATCAAAATCTCTAATTATGCATGGATTCAAGCCTAATAACTTATGAAATTTCCAAAATCCACAACTGATGCCGAAACACGTCAAAACTAGCCTGAATGACCTCAAATTTGACACACAGGTCATAAATGACACTACGAACCTACAACCACTTCTAGAATTCCATTCCGGGCTCGATATCAAGATTTCACCTATCGACCGAAATCGCCGAAAATCTAACTTTCGCCAATTCAAGCCTAAATCTACCACTGACCTCGAAAACACATTCCGGACGTGCTCCTTAGCCCAAAATCACCATACGAAGCTGATGACATCATCCATAACTCGTTTCGGATCCGTTTACATAAAAAGTCAAATTTCAGTCAAAACTTCACTGTTTGAACTTCCACAACAACGGTCCTTCTTGCAATTCGACTCCGAATCATCCGGTAACTGAATTCAACCATGCACGCAAGTCGATATACATAATACGAAGCTGTTCAAGACCTTATGCCACCGAACAGATCTTAAATTCTCAAAATGACCGGTCGGGTCGTTACAGAAGTACAGTCATGGGCACAAATGTAATCTCCCTAAATAATTATTTGTCATTGACTGGAAGTGTCTTAAGCTAAAGGTGTGGAAGAGGTTAATCCAACATCTGAATGAAATGTCTCTGTGAATAATGGACAGCTATGGAGAGTGAAACTCATATGCTCTCTTTATGTGCACTGAATGGTTTGCAAGGGGATCAAACCATCCATGTCATGGGATATAGTGATAAGATACCTATACAAAAACTCCTTGATGGGGATAGCACCCACAATCTTATTGATGAGGGATTTGCTAAGAGGTTGGGATGCAAGATTTGCCTAACTAAGCTGAGTTATGTGATCTTGGGAAGCAATACTATATACGCAACTTCTGGAGTGGTTATAAATTTTGAATGGATGCTACGGGGCAAAACTTTCACTTCATACTTGATTGTGTTTCCCGTTGGGAGATATGATCTTGTTTTAAGGGCACTATGGATGAGGACTCCAGTAACTATAACTATGGACTACTTAGAATTAACTATGGCTTTCAATTACCAAGGAAAACATCATTTATTGAAAGGGATTTCAGAAGAATGCAAGGTGTCTAGTCCAAAAGTCGTGAACAAGTTGAGAGTGGGGGAAGTGCAATTCTTTATGTTGTAGCTACGCAAATGGTTATATATCAGAAGCTGGATCCAAATTCAAACTCTTCACATGAACAAATATGGTAATATTCCAGCTCATATTGAACAACTTCTCTTGCAATATCAACCGGTGTTTGTTGAGCCTACTACCTCGCCTCCTCAAATGGGTGAATTCGACCATAGGTTTGCTTGCAACCAAGGACTAAGACTGTGAATGTTAGACCATATAGATATCCAGTTGTGAATAAGGATATCATTAAAAAATTTGTCAATGAAATGTTGTAGCAAGGAGTGATACGATACAACAACAACCTTGTTTCCTCACATATGGTATTAGTGGAAAAAAATGATGGATCATGGAGATTATGTGTGGACTACAAAGAACTCAACCAATGCACAGTCAAGAATAAATTTTCTATAACTATTAATTATGATCTCTTAGCGAGCTAGCTGGGGCAACTATTTTTTCAAAAATCTATGTAAGGTCAGGTTATCACCAGATTTGAATGGTCATTGATGAAATTTCTAAGACTGCCTTTAAGACTCGTATGGGTCATTATGAGTACCTGGTTATGCCCTTTGGGTTAACTAATTCCCCTTCCACTTTTCAGTGCCTTATGAATCATTTGTTTCAGCAATTCCTTAGAAAATTTGTCCTTGTTTTCTTTGATGATATTCTCATATACAATGTCACTCTCCAAGATCACCTAGTACACCTGCATCAGGTATTTGACACTATGGTTACTCACTGTTTTCTAGCTTAATTGTCAAAATTTGCTTTTGGAGTCTTAAAGGTTGAGTATTCGGGACACTTCATTTTTGCTGAGAGGGTCTCAAGTTGTAATGACCCGACCAGTCGTTTCGTGATCTAGCACGTCGTTCAACAGTTTGAGGCTGTGAACAGCTTCGTTTTAGGTATTATGACCCGTGGTCATGGTCGGAATTGAATTTCAGAAAGTTTAGAGTTGGTTTGGAAAGAAAATTCTCATTATAGAAGCCTTGAGTTGGTGAAATCAACTAAGCTTGGAATTTTGAGTAAACGATCTCCAGATCAGGATTTGAAGGTTCCAACAGGTTCGTATGATGATTTCGGATTTGGGTGTGTGTCCGGATCGGGTTTTGGATAACGCGGGAGCATTCCAGCGTATATTGTGGAAGTTAGCATTTTAGAAGGCTTTCATGAAATTGGGCTTGAAGTGCATATCAGTGAGGTTGATGTCCGTTTGGGATTCTGAGTATGGGAATAGCTCTGTATGGTGATTCTGGAGTTGGGAGCGCGATCGGAAGTGAATTCGGATGTCCGGAGGTCAGTTTGAAGTCATTTGGCTAAAGATAGAAATTTAAAGGTTTTTGGGAAAACCGACCGGAAGTGGAAGTTTTGATATCGAGGTCAGAATACGATTCCGTAAGTTGGAGAAGGTCCGTAATGTTGAATATGACTTGTCCGCAAAATTTGAAGTCATTCTGAGTTGTATAGGTCGGTTCGTCGCATTGTTATAGAAATCTAGAATTTGAAAGTCCTAAGTTATGAATTCAGGGGTTTTGGGATGTGATTTTGAGTTTTAGCGATGTTTTGAGTATTTTGTAGGCTCGAGCGAGTCCGTATTATGGTTTGGGACTTGGTAGAATATTAGGAAAGAGGCTCGGGTGGGCCCAGGTGCCTCCCGGACATCACACGAGGCCAAAAACCAGCTAAAACAACTGTTGGTGCAGCTGTTGCTGGTGTGACCGCAGGTGCGGTTGCCCAGCCGCAGGTGCGGGACCGCTCATGTGGTCCTAGACTCGCAGGTGAAAAAACCCAGGGGTCTCCCTACCTTCGCAGGTGTAGAACAATTTCCGCCGGAGCGGGTCCGCTAGTGCGGAAACCCCTCCGCAGGTGCGATCCCCAACCCCCTCGCCATTTTCTGCAGGTACGATTCTTTTCTCGCCGGTGCGGTCCCAGGATCGCAGGTGCGGAAACCCTTGTAGGCAGGCATATTTAAGTGGTTAAACACGGTTTTTCTTCATCCTTTCTCATCCAAAACTCCATTAAGAGCCTTCAAGCTTGAGCAACACCCTCCACGACTTATATAGTGCTAAGGTGAGTAATTCCTCTCTATTTTCCTAATTTTTACATGGAATTCAACTAGAATTAATTACCAAAACATCAAAAATCAAGGAGTTGGATAGTAAAAGTTAGGGTTCTTAAGAATTTGATAAATCACTCAATGATTTTGGCATGCGGGCTCGGGGTTGAAATTGGGTAATTCTTCAAGAATGGTGAATTTTGAGTTAATAGGTTAATTCTTCTTCCTTGATCATGAGTTGATGTAATTATACTATATTTGTCTAGTTGCGAGCCGTCGAGGGTAGATTTCAAAAATTCGGGCGCATCCTTGATCCGAGGGGTTGTTTCGTCACAAGGTGAGTCTCCTTACCAATCTTGTAAGGGGGAAATGTCCCTATAGGTTACTTATTGTTGTGTATTCATATGGTGGGGGTCACGTACGTACCGAGTGACGAGAGTCCGTACGAGGCGACTATATTGCTATGTCGGGTAGCCTTAGGATTCACAAGCATGCCTCTATGTGCCCTACTTGTACTTTGTATGTGTTATGAAATGTATAGTACTGTTGAAATGATATAGAAATGTAAGTCATTGTGATTTAAATCCCAGTCGATTATTCGTGGTATTGGCACAATCCTATTGAGTTCACTGTTAAGTTGGTACCCATATGTACTTATATATATATATATATATGCACTTGTTATCGAGTCAGCACACGAGTCACAGGTATTATGCACGGTCGCGGGTCAACTTATTATTATCGAGTCAGCACATGAGTTGCAGGTATGATGCGCGGCCGTGGGTCAGCTTATTATTATCGAGTCAGCACACGAGTCACAGGTATGATACGCGGTCGTGGGTCAGCTTATTATTATCGAGTCAGCACACGAGTCGCAGGTACGATGCGCGATCGTGGGTTAGCTTATTATATTGAGTCAGCACGCGCGTCGCATGTATGATTTGCGTTTGTGGGTTAGCTTATGACCTCAGTCCTTATGACCACCCTTATGACCCCGACCGATTGTCTTGTCCTGGTATGTGTATGATCACTTGAGTTCTGAGTCACTTACAATGGGATAGTCAGGTATTTGTTAAGAGGAGGATAAGGTGCATTGGTGTTCATTTTTAGTTATCACCTGGATCACCTTATTTGATATGCACCTGTTGTTTATGTCCTTACTCCTATGTACATAAAATTATTTGGTACTATCTTAAAGATATGGATTTGTCGGACATCTGAGGAAAAGGAAGTGGAAACTGTCATTTACTTTGATATTTGAGGAAAAAGGGAATGGGAGTGGGTATTTACGTATTTTTCAGAAATTACTCAGACTTCAGTGCTTTATATGTGTAATTCGCTACTTAATTGTCTTCACATGCCTACTGCTTTCATCATATTCTGTCATATTGCTATTATTGGACCTTAATGAGTATCGAGTCGACCTCTCGTCACTACTTATTCGAGATTGGGCTGGATACTCACTGGGTACATATATGTATATGCACTCATGCTACACTTTCTATGCATTTTGTTGCACATGTACATTCATAGTACAATGATTGATCTGGAGACTTACTCGGGCTGCATTCATCCGGAGGTATTCCGCAGCTGACAGAGTCTCCGTCTTTCTATAGCTTTACATTGTACCTCTATTGCCTTTGTCCCATTTATTTGTCGGACGAGAGTTGTATAATTGTATAAATTCTTAGAAATTGCTCATGTACTTGTGTCACCGGGTTCTGGGGATGTGTTGGTATTTCTCTTGTTATAGTAATTTGAAACCCTACCGTATTTGATTTATGAAAATTCAAATTATTTGGTTATGAAGTGTAAGAAGGGCATGATTTCGAAAATGTTAAGCAGGAAGGTATTTCAATTGATTAAGGGGTTGGCTTGCCTAACAGTAGTGTCCGGTGCCATCACAACCCATAGGTTTTGGGTCGTGACACAAGTGATCCCAGAAAAATCAAAGTAGTTCAAAAATGGCCGATTCCTACCACTCTCAAACAGTTGAGAGGATTTCTAGTTCTATCTGGGTATTATCGTAAATTCATCAAAGGGTATGGGATGATAAGCAGGCCATTGACTGAGTTACTCATAAAGGATGGATTTTTGTGGTCTCCTGTAGCTAAGTAGGCTTTTTGTGCTCTGAAGGCAGCTCTAACTTCTGCTCCTGTATTGGCATTACCAAACTATGATATTCCCTTTATAGTGGAAACTAATGCTAGTGGTACTGGCATTGGGGTTGTTCTTATGCAAGCTGATCATCCCATTGCATTCATTAGCAAAGGTCTAGCTCCCAGACATATGGCTTTATTTGTCTATGAAAGGGAATTATTGGCTCTTGTTTTTGCAGGAACTAAATGGCCTCACTATTTGCTAGGAAGCACTTCATTGTTAAGACTAATAATAAGGCATTAATGTATTTGTTAGAACAAAAGTTGCATACAGACTCACAAATAAGGTGGTTTGGCCAAGCTATTACCATTTGACTTGAGATAAAATACAAGAAGGATAAGGAAAATATTGTTGCTGACTCTTTATCCAGAATCCAAGGAGTAGAGTTGATGGCTATCATGGTATCCTCAGTAAAAGATTATTTATATGAGGATATTCAAGCTAGTTGGACTGCAGATTCTGAATTGCAAGCTCTTATTCTTTCATTATAACAGAAGCCACATAAGCACTACTCTTGAGCGAATGAGCATATGATAAGAAAAAGGGAAGTTAGTTGTGGCAACAATGTGGACTTAAGGACCAAGATAATTCATTTTTGGCATGCCACTTCAACAGGAGGTCACTCAGGGATTGATGCAACTACCAATAAAATCCTCAAATACTTCTATTGGAAGGGAATCAGAACTGACACCACTGATTTTATCCATAAATATGATGTCTCCTAGCGGAACATATATGACACAGCTGCCTCACCTGGCCTCCTTCAGCCTCTCTACCTATTCCTGCTCTACCTTAGATTGATATCAACATGGATTTCATATAAGGCTTGCCCAAGACTAGAGGTAAAACAATTATTTAGGTCTTTGTGGGTAGGTTAACTAAATATGGACATTTCATTGCCTTGGATCATCCCTATACTGCTTAATATCTTGTCCCTATCTTTCTCGATCATATTTTTAAACTTTATGTATTTCCTGCTACTATCACTAGTGACAGGGATCCCATCTTCATCAGTTCTTTTTAGTAAGAGTTCCTCACTGCTCAAGGTGTCACTCTACATACTTTTATTGTATACCATCCTTAATGGATGGTCAAACTGAGGTCCTCAATCGTTGCTTGGAAACTTACCTAAGGTGTTTTTGCACTGATGCACCTTCTGACTGGGTGCACTACCTTTCTCCGGCTGAATGGTGGTACAACTCTAGCCATCGCTTTTCCATTCACACTTCTTCATTTGAATTGTTATATGGGTTTCCTCCTTCTTCGCATCTACCTTATTTACCTAGGGATTCTGACACCATTTTTATTGAAGAATTACTGCTATCACGCGAGTTTAAGATTCACTTAGCCAAGTTCCACCGTCTCGCGCACAACAAATGATGCAAGCACAAGCTAATGCTCATAGGACTGACAAGAGTTTCAAGGTTGGTGACTAGGTATTTGTCAAACTTCATCCCTATAGACAGTCTACTATCTCAGTCTTTCCTTATAACAAGTTTACTTCACGTTACTTTGGATGTTATCCAATTGTGAGAAGAGTTGGTGTTGTTGCTTACAAACTCCTACTACCTCCAGAGGTCCTGATCCACCCACATTCCACGTCTCTCAGCTTAAGTTCTGTTACACCCCATGTTTTGTACGTGAAAGTACACCATAAGTAAATTGATGAAAGCTCGGAAATAAGATGTTATATTCTGCATTTTCGTACATTAAAGTTTTGTCGTAAGCTAATCACGTAAGTTCGGGAATCAAATTATTTTGAAATTATAAGCATTATGCTATTTCAAACAAGTGATGAGTAAATTCCTGAAGGTGAGAGGATAAGAAAATCAAAGAAAATGAATTTTCGTCAAAGTTTGACATGTTGGGGTAAAATACGGCCCGAGCTAAAATACCCGGTATTTATGGACTAGTTCCATACAAGGTACCACATGACCATGATAGTATGATATATAATGTATGATAAAAGTGGGTAGTAATTTAAGTAATTTGAGATAATCTTTAATTATGTGAATTATTGGATAATGGGGGAATTAGCAAGTTAGTTAATAATTAGTGTCACAACTCCTTTTTCCCGAAGGGGGAATATGCGAGTTTTTCCAATTTAAGTGATATTATTCGGATTAGGATTATTTAATTAATTTAAGAGTCTCCACTCGGAATTATTTATTTACGGTGTTCCGAGTTACCATTTATTTTTAAAATCCTAAATTGGAAATTTTGACTCCGTTCAAAAGTCTGCGAAACCAGAAGACTGGGTAAGGAATTCTGTTAACCCAGGAGAAGGTTTTAGATATTCTCGAGTTTCGTGATTTTAGAACGGTCGATTTAGTGGTTTATAATTGGCTTACTTTATCTAATTACTCATTTTAGGACCTACGTTTGTTTTACCTTTACCGCTTCTAATTACTCGATTATTCGTATTTAAAAGGATTATCTTAAGACGAGTTACGCGTATGTATATTCGTTTAGTTTGGTGTGTCAAAATAATGTCACGCGTACGTGTACACAATTCACGACATTTAGTTTATTTAAGAAAAAATTAGTCAAAGTCATGCGAACGCGTACCTTGGATTTATTTGAAAAATCGGGATCACGTCACGCGAACATGTACGCAATCAAGACAGTAGTTTACAAATCGTGCCTAAAAGAATTTCTACGAGTGTTTGATTAAGGAGTTTTATTTTACTAAGAATGTTTAACCATGGTCATGCGAACATGTTCCTCGGCTTGTTTTTGACATCACAACTATGTCACGCGTACATGTACATAATTGTAATAGTTAATTCGATTAGCAGCACGTAAAGTTATTCTTATGTCTCTAAGCTAAATACCCTATGTCATGTGGCCAAGTGTAAAGGTCCAATACTATGTGATATGTTTGTTTATATCAAATGGGGCAACTTATATATGAACTGCCAAACATGCCCAGATTTCAATGTTTGGGGCCTGAAAAGGACTGAGTCCAAATGAACTCTAGCCCAAGACATATATTATTAGTTATTGGGTCTCGCTAATGAATTCAATTTGAAAAGAATTTGGACCTGCTTGAGTCTAGTTGATTCTGGCCCAATGCATATTTTAAGACGGCTAAATGAATTCCGTCCGAAAACGATTTGGGCCTAGTGATAATGGAGTCAAAATAACTCTGGCCCAATACAATATTATTAAGAATTTACTCAATTAAGCACATTTAATTAAGGGAGACTTCGGCCTAATAATGAGTCCAAAAGACTCTGGACCAATATTAATTAGTGGACAAATAAATGGAATTACTTAAAAAATGATTTGGGCCTGATGAAAATGAGTCCAAGTGACTCTGGCCCTATGCATACTTGTGTGAATGAGTTTGAGATTAAAATCTGTAATAACAATTGTAAAATTTTACCTATATTTTGTTTATCTTTTAAAGCAGAAGTGAAAAGGGGTTTTGGGATACGAATAAGCAAAATTGAAATTTTGGTTAAATTTGGATAATTTTCCTACTGATTGCCTAAGTCTTTTATTTCCTATTAACTTATAATAAGTGATAAGTTTAAAACTCATTTGCATTTGAGAATTTAAAGTTATTGTTTCTAATAAAATTGTTTGCTTAATTTAATAACTGAAACCTAAGATACAGTTCCATGGACCCAATTGGTTTGGGCCTGAAACTGTATTAGGGCCTGCTACTCAGTTGGCCCATAAAAGCCCGGTTTTCATGACCAAAATTAATAGAATTTGAATTACTATATTTAATTGTTTAAAACAGTATAGTAAAAAGACTAATTTATTAAACTAATTCATCGTAAGACAGAATATATAAAGCCTTAATAAAATAGAATTGGTTTCTACTACGTATATGTTTTCATGAATATATGAAGCTTTAAACAGATCTTTGCACTTTTCCAGAATATTTTAATATAAATCTAATATAACTTGAACTTCCTAAACAGTGTAAATAATTACTCCTACATGAATTCATACATAACTCCCAACCAAACAACCTTAGCCAACATGATTTGTGCAATATTCAAACAAAAGCAGATTTAATAAACAACAAATCAGAATTATTATAAAACAAAAAAATTAACTTTACATTTGTCAAGAGAGTACCTTGATAGAAACTAACAAACAAATAAAATAAAATAAGTCTCTGGAACTCGACTAAGGCAGCAACAATAAAACCTAGTAGAATAGGAAAGACCAGTCAGATTTCTTAAAATAGGAAAGGCGTGTTTTGTTTCTAAAAGATCAAGGTTGATTTTCCAGAATTTTTTTTTGAGAATGAAGGAGAAAAAAATCTTAAGGAAGTGTAGAAATTTTTTTGTGTTTTTGTATGTAAGTGTATTCAAAATGTGTATGAGTATTTGGATTTGTATCAATCTATGAGTCTGTCTATATGTGTGTAGCTATTTCAGTGTGTATCTTCAGATGTTTTATAATGAAAAAGGAGGAGTGTATATATAGAGTGTCATGACCCAAATCCTAATCCATGTCGCGATGGCGCCCAACACTGTTGTCAAGCAAGCTGACCCTAATTATCTAGTGAGTCCAGTTTGTTTTCTATTAAATGCTTTTCTTATCTCAAAATAATTTAGCCACAAAGCATGGAATATAACACATAGCAAGGCAATTAAGTTACGAAGACCAAAAATCAGCTTTAATCAATTACATCACCAAAAGAATAGTCTACCAAATGAGCGTGCCAGGAACTAGTGTCACAAGTCTACAAACATCTAGTACAGTAGAATCAAAAGAATATAAGAACTATCCTACTGTCTAATAAGAGATAGACAGAATAGCAAAAGAGAGACTCCAGAGTGGTGCTGAATGACATCAAGAGAAGCAGCTCACCGTGAAGTCTCGAACCACGTGAAATCAGGGACGATCTCCGGATTGGTAACCAGATACACCTGCCTCAGAACCTGTATAATAAAGTAGAGAAGCGTAGCATGAGTACATAAACAATATGTACCCATAAAGTATCCAGTCTAATCTCTAAGAAGTAGTGACGAGAGGTCGACTTGACGCTCACTAGGTCCAGTCAGTATATTTAGATGTATAATTCAACATGAATAACAAGTACACATGAATAGTAAAACAATGAATGTCGAGCATACTCACAAAACCTATTTACGTGTCGAAACTCCAACATACAATTACAATTTGTCTTCCAAGACATATAACAGTTTAAAAACTTATGAATTATATCAAGCAGGTAGCATGCACAATAATGTATCAAGGAGTACGGTCTGAGCCAACATAAAAATAAATGTGCACTGCCGAAGGGTCGAACGACACGAACCATAGATGCATCTATTAACCTGTCGTGGCGTACGACCCGCTCCCATGATAGTAGTGGAAAGAATTACTCTGCTCACGGAATATAAATTTGCGCGGTAACACATAAACACAACATTTTTCTTTAAATCCTTTTCCAAAATAACAATTCGTTTGAAAACATTAAGTTCTAGGATTTCTTGAAGACAAGCTTTCATACAAGGAAATTATAAGGCATATAATTCAATTAGTGGAAATCACAAGGCATGGAGTGAACCTAACTACCCGGACATAACAGGAATAATCACTACGCACGGACTCTCGTCACCTCGTACGTATATAGTCCCCACAAATAATGACATGTAGTTAATTACTTCACCTATGGGGACAATTCCCTCTTACAAAGTTAGAAAGGAGACTTACCTCGTTTCAAGCCTACTTCCCGAGTCAAAAATGCGCCCAAATATCCAAATTCGTCGCCCAAGTATCCGAAACTAGCCAAACATTATATAAATAAATCATTTATGCTCAAAAGTCCAAAATTCCCCTATTTAAGTAATTATCTCAACCTAGTTTGCAAAATCCTAAATTGTACCCCTGGGCCCACATGTTCTGATTCCGGAAATTGTCAAGGGAAATAGTTATCCATAACCTAATGATCAATATTATATAGTTTTTGCATGATTCCATAACAAATTTCTTGTTTAAAACCTATTTTTCTCAAAACACTAAGTTTTTACTCTAAACCATGATTTCCCACAATTTTTGGTGTGTTAATCTACCAAAACTCAAGTATAAATATCACTTTCAAGTAGGAATTAACTTACCTCACGATGCTAGGTCGAATCTCCCTTTTGAAAGCTCCCTAAATCGCCCAAAGATGAAGAAAATGGCCTAAAATGTCTAAATCCCGCACTTAAAACAACTTCACTGCCTCCAAGACTTTTGTACCTGCGGCTCGAGGACCGCACCTGCGGTCTCGCATCTGCGAGCTAGTGCCCGCACCTACGGAAGAGGAGAAAATGGCCAGGCATCTCTCCTGCGACACAGAGTCCACATCTGCGTCTCCGCTTCTGCGGGAATAGGCCCGCATCTGCGGAAAATGGGCAGCCCTTATACGGCTGCACATGCGAGGCTTCGACCGCACCTGCGGAGTCGCACCTGCGGCTGATCCTTTGCAGGTGCGCTCGCACCAGATCTGGTGCACCAGCAGCTCTTTTTGAGCTTGGTTTGCCTCGTGCGATGTCTGAATGGCATCCGGACCCACCCGAGGCCCCGTCCAAATATACTAACAAGTTTTAAATCATAATACAGACTCGCTCGAGCCTTCAAAACTTCTGAAACAACACTAAATCCAAGAATCATACCTCACAATATATGAAATCCAACTTAATAACTTTAAGTTCTTGAATTCGCTTTCAACATGTCGAAACATACCTATACTACTCGGAATGACACCAAATTGTTGCGAGCAAGTTATAAATGACGTGATGGAACTTTCCCCGATCTCGGAATACCGTTCGGACCTCGATAACACAAAAACACGCTCCAAACCTCAATTTTTGACTTAAGGAATCATATTTCACTATTTGGCGCCGAAACGCTCCCAGGTCATCAGAAACCCGTTCCGAACATACGCCTAAGTCCAAAATCATCATATGAACCTATTGGAACTTTCAAACCTCGATTCCGGGGTCGTTTACTAAAAAATGTTGATCGAAGTCAAACTTGGACTTTAAGGCCAACCTTAAGGAACTAAGTGTTCCTATACCACCCCAAACTCCTCTAAATCCCAAACCAACCATCCCCGCAAGTTATAAATCAGTAAAAGCAAATATGGGAAGTCTCATTTAGGGGCACGAGGTTCTAGAATACCAAATGACCGGTCGGTTCGTTACATTCTCCACCTCTTAAACGGATGTTCGTCCTCGAAAGGGTATATCATACCTGGAGTGCCGAATAAGTGTGGATATCTGCTCCGCATGTCCTCCTCAGACTCCCAAGTCGCCTCCTCGACTGGTTGGCCCCTCCACTGGACCTTTACGGCGGAAACCCTCTTGGACCTTAACTGGCGATCCTACCTGTCGATGATAGCAACTGGCTCCTCCTCATAACCCAATCTCTCATCTAGCTGAATGGTGCTGAAGTCTATCACGTGAGAGAAGTTGGCGTGGTACCTCCGGATCATGGACACATGAAAGACCAGATGAACTCCCGATAAACTGGGAGGTAAATCGAGCTCATAAGCAACCTCCCCAACTCGCCTCAACGCCTCAAATGGACTTATAAATCTTGGGCTCAGCTTGCCTTTCTTTCCAAACCTCATAATACCCTTCATCGGTGAGACTTTTAACAGGACCTTCTCGCCAACCATAAATGATACATCACGCGCCTTCTGATCCGCGTAACTCTTCTGTCTAAACTGTGCTATGCGAAGCCTCTCCTTGATCAACTTTACTTTCTCCAAGGAATCCTTCACCAGGTCAGTTCCATATAACTTAGCCTCGCCATGCTCAAACCACCCGATGGGAGAATGACATCGCCGACCATACAAGGCCTTAAATGGAGCCATCTCAATGATGGACTGATAATTGTTATTATAAGCAAACTCGGCCAAAGGCAAGAACTGGTCCCACTGTCCTCCAAAGTCAATCACACATGCTTTGAGCATGTCCTCCAATATCTGAATTGTCCGCTCCGACTGCCCGTCGGTCTGAGGATGGAATGCTGTGTTAAGCTCTACCTGGGTGCCTAACTCACTCTATACTTCTCTCCAGAAGTGCGAGGTGAACTGAGGACCTCGATCTGATATAATGGACACAGGCACACCATGCAACCGAACTATCTCCCGAATGTAGATCTGGGCCAACCTCTCTGAAGTAGAAGTAGTAGCTACTGGAAGTAAATGTACAGACTTGTTCAACCTTTCGACAATAACCCAAACCGCATCAACCTTCCACAAGGTACGAGGCAACCCAACTACGAAGTCCATAGTGATGCGCTCCCATTTCCACTCAGGTATAGGCATCCGCTGAAGTATGCCTCCTGGCCTCTGGTGCTCATAATTAACCTACTGGAAATTTAGACATCTAGACACATACTCCACTATGTCCTTCTTCATCTGCCTCCACCAGTAATGCTGCTTCAGGTCACGATACATCTTCGTAGCACCATGATGAATAGAATACCTAGAACTATGGGCCTCCTCTGGAATCCTCTCCCTAAGGACGTCAACATTAGGGACAGATAAGCGACCCTGAAGTCTCAGAACACCATCCTCGCCAATAGAAACCTCCTTGGCACCACCCTGTAACATTGTCTCCCGGAGAACTGCCAAGTGTGGATCATCAAACTGCCGAGCCTTGATCTCCCCCAATAATGAAGATTGAGAAACAACACGTGCAAGAACTCGACTGGGCTCTGAAAGGTCCAACCTCACCAGGCGATTAGCCAAGGACTAAATTTCCAAAGCTAAAGGTGTCTCCTCTGTTGAAATGAAAGCCAAGCTACCCATACTCTTCGCCTTCCTGTTTAAGGCATCTGCAACCACATTCGCCTTGCCCTGATGATAAAGAATAGTAATGTCATAATCTTTCATCTTTTCAAGCCATCTACGCTGCCTCAAATTAAGATCCCTCTGCTTGAACAAGTTCTGCAAACTGCGGTGGTATGTATAAACCTCACAAGGCACCCCATACAAGTAGTGCCTCCAAATCTTAAGAGCATGAACAATTGTCGCTAACTCCAAATCGTGCACATGATAATTCTTTTCATGAACCTTCAGCTGACTCGAAGCATATGCAATAACTATCGCCTTCTGCATTAATACACATCTAAAACCAACGCGTGAAGCGTCAAAATAAACTATATACATCCCCGAACCGGAAGGCAACACTAGAATTTGTGTTGTGGTCAAGGCTCTCTTGAGCTTCTGGAAACTCGCCTCACACTCATTGGACTATCATAATGGGGCACCCTTCTAGGTCAATCTAGTAAGAGGAGATGCAATGGACGAAAAACCCTCCACAAACCGGTGATAATAACCTGCCAGTCCCAAGAAGCTCCTGATCTCTGTCGTTGAAGTAGGGCGTGGCAAACTCTAAACTGCCTCAATATTCCTAGGATCCACCTTGATACCCTCTACGGATACCACGTGTCCCAAGAATGCCACAGAATCTAACCAGAGCTAACACTTAGAGAACTTAGCGTACAACTTTTGTTCTCGCAAAGTCTGGAGCACCGCTCTCAAATGGTGCTCGTGCTCCCCCAGGTTGCGTGAGTAAATCAAAATGTCATCAGTGAAGACAATAACAAAAGAATCAATATAAGGCCTGGACACCTTGTTCATCAAATCCATAATTGATGCGGGGGCATTAGTCAAGGCAAAGGACATCACCGGGAACTCGTAATGACCATATCTCGTACGGAAGGCAGTCTTCGGAACATCTGAGTCTTGAATCTTCAGCTGATGGTACCCTGATCTCATGTCAATCTTAGAAAACACCTGAGCATCCTGCAACTGGTCAAACAAATCATCGATACGCGTTAACGGGTACTTGTTCTTGATAGTGACTTTGTTCAACTGGCGGTAGTTAATACACATACACATAGTCCCATCCTTCTTCTTCACAAACAACACTATAGCACCCTAAGGCAATACACTCGGTATGATAAACCCCTTAGCTAACAACTCCTCAAGTTGTTCTTTCAATTCCTTTAATTCCTTTGGAGCCATACGGTATGGGGGAATAGATATAGGTTGGGTGCCTGGAGCTAAGTCAATGCAAAAATCAATGTCACGATCCGGTGGCATGCTTGGAAGGTCTGAAGGAAATACATCAGTAAACTCTCGAACTACTGGCACTGAATCAATTTTCGGAGACTCGGCGGTGGTGTCCCGCACATAAGAAAGATAAACCAAACACCCCTTCTCGACCATACGTCGAGCCTTCAGGAAAGAAATAACCCGACTGGATGTACTGACTGAGGAACCTCTCCACTCCAATCTCGGCAACTCAGTCATGACAAGAGTAACCGTCTTGGCATGGAAATCTAGGACAACGTGATAAGGGTATAACCAATCCATGCCCAGGATGACCTCAAAATCAGTCATATCAAGTAACAGGACGTCCGCTCTGGTCTCGAACCCGCAAAATGTAACCACTAATGACCGATAAATCCGATCCACAACCATACAATCGCCCACATGAGTGGACACATAAACATGAGTACTCAAGGACTCATGAGGAATATCCAGGAAATGAGCAAACAAGGCTGATACATATGAATAAGTGGATCCTGGATCAAATAATACCGAAACATCCCTACCGCATACTGAAATAATACATGTGATCACGGCATCTGAGGCCACTGCATCTGGTCTGGTCGGGAAAGCATAGAATCTAGCTGGAGCACCGGATGACTGACCTCCACCTGAATGGACAGGAGCTGACTGGGCTCCCCCTGCCTGGCCTTCACCTCTAGGGCGACCCCTACCAGCCTGTCCTCCACCTCTAGGTGGCCGGGCCGCCGGTGCTGAAACCATAGGTTGTGACTCTGCTGCACTACCTTGACCCAACGCCTGGGAAAAAACCTCTTCATATGATCTGGATCCCCACACTCAGAGCAATATCTCAACACCATAGCCTATTGCCCTGAAGAAGAACCCTGAATAGCTGGAGGGCGGTATGAATTCTCTGGCATATCACTGAAATAAGAGATAGGAGGTCCCTGATGAACAGAATACCCATTGGAGGAACCTGAATGGCTGGTGGGCGATAAGAACTCTCTGGCATCGCGCTGAAATAAGGCCTCACCGGAGCACCTCGAGGAGGTGGTGGGGGTGCTGAATATGGAGGCCTACTAGGCTGGCCCCTGCCGAACTGACCTCTGACCCTAGCTGGAGCACCTCTGAAATCTCCAGAAAACTGAGCTCTCTTATCCTGCTGTCCCTGCTCTCTGCTCCTCGATCGATAACCCTCAATACTACGAGCAATCTATACTACAAGCTGATAAGGAGTCCCCATCTCCACCTCTCAGGCCATGTTGCCTTAATACCTGAGTGCAACCCAGCTACAAATCCCCGCTCTCTCTCTGCGTCAGTAGGAAGTATCATAAGTGCATGATGAGACAACTCAGAAAACCTAGCCTCGTAGTCGGTCACTGACATCTGACCCTACTCTAGCTGCTCAAACTACACTACGGCTCTTCCCTCTCAGAGGGTGGAATATACCTGTCCAGGAATAGCTGAGTGAACTGCTCCCAAGTGATAGGAGGAGAATCCGTTGGTCTGCCAAGAACATAAGACTTCCACCATCTACGGGCCCTGCCCTCTAGCTGGAAAGTAGTGAAGTCTACTCTATGGGACTCCAGTATCCTCATGTTGTGCAGTCTGTCCCGGCACCTGTCAATAAAATCCTGAGCATCCTCATGAAGCTCGCCTCCGAAGACAAGAAGGTGCAGTCTGGTCCATCTATCTAATAGCTTCTGCGGATTGCCGTCCACAGCTGGTCTGGGCTCAGGTGTTGTTGCTATTACTAGCTGAACCCCACCCGCGGGCAGTGTACCCGGGGTCTGATAAGCTGCAGCTGCATGTCTTGCGGCTTGGGCAGTTGAGGTATGTGCTCCCCCTACTGCCTAGGATGTGG
Source organism: Nicotiana knightiana (assembly GCA_005239525.1). Classification (NCBI taxonomy): domain Eukaryota; kingdom Viridiplantae; phylum Streptophyta; class Magnoliopsida; order Solanales; family Solanaceae; genus Nicotiana; species Nicotiana knightiana. The sequence goes on along the minus strand of ML390333.1, from coordinate 86,527 downwards.
CCGGGTCCGCTGGAAATAAACCAGCCTGAGTCATAGTATCCATGAACCGCATTATACAACCCATAACCTCCTAAAATCCCGACGCCATCATGAAGTCCAACGGGGCAGGATCTGCTGCGGGCGCCTTGCGCTGCTCCTCAGTGATAGGCTCCTTTGATGGATCTACTGGCGATGCAACTGGGGCAGCTCTGGGACGCCCTTGTCCCCTACCTCGGGTCGGTTCCCTCCCCTGACCTCTGCCACGGACTCTGACAGCGGGGTTAGAGGCCCCTCTCGGGTGTGGAATATCGGTTGTGCGTGTCCTCACCATTTGTGAGAGAATAGAAGAGTGAGATTAGCATACTATCAACTGCACGATAGAAGATGAATAAAGAGAGATTTCCTAGCACCTTATAGCCTCCCGGAGATAAATACGGACGTCTCCGTACCGATCCGCAAGACTCTATTAGGTTTGCCTATAACTTGTGAGGCCTATATGAATCTATGGCTCTGATACCATGTTGTCATGACCCAAATCCTAATCCAGGTCGCGATGGCGCTCAACACCGTTGTCAGGCAAGCCGACCCTAATTATCTAGTGAGTCCAGTTTGTTTTCTATTAAATGCTTTTATTATCTCAAAATAATTTAGCCACAAAGCATGGAATATAACACATAGCAGGGCAATTAAGTTATGAAGACCAAAAATCAGCTTTAATCAATTGCATCACCAAAAGAATAGTCTACCAAATGTGCGTGCCAGGAACTAGTGTCGCAAGTCTACATGCATCTAGTAGAGTAGAACCAAAAGAATATAAGAACTATCCTACTGTCTAAGAAGAGATACACATAATAGCAAAAGAGAGACTCCAGAGTGTTGCAGAACGACATCAAGAGAAGCAGCTCACCGTGAAGTCTTGAACCATGTGAAATCAGGGACGACCCCAGACTGGTAACCAAATGCACCTGCTTCAAATTATAACAATTAAGTACATAAGTGTAGCATGAGTACATAAACAATATGTACCCAGTAAGTATCCAGTCTAATATCGAAGAAGTAGTGACGAGAGGTCGACTTGACGCTCACTAGGTCCATTCAGTATATTTAGATGTATAATTCAACATGAATAACAAGTACACATGAGTAGTAAAACAATGAATGTCGAGCATACTCACAAAACCTATTTACGGATCGAAACTCCAACATAGAATTACAATTTGTCTTCCAAGACATATAACAGTTTTAAAAGTTATGAATTATATCAAGCAGGTAGCATTCGCAATAATGTGTCAAGGAGTACGGTCTAAGCTAACATAAAAATAAATATACACTGCCGAAGGGTCGAACGACATGAACCATAGATGCATCTATTAACCTGTCGTGGCGTACAAACCGCTCCCATGAGAGTAGTGGAAAGAATCACTCCGCTCGCGGAATATAAATTTGCGATGCGGTAACACATAAACAAAATATTTTTCTTTAAATCCTTTTCCAAAATAACAATTTGTTTGAAAACATTAAGTTATAGGATTTCTTGAAGACAAGCTTTCGTACAAGGAAATTATAAGGCATATAATTCAATTAACGGAAATCACAAGGCATGGAGTGAACCTAACTACCCGGACATAACAAGAATCGTCACTACGCAAGGACTCTCGTCACCTCGTACGTACGTAGTCCCCACAAATAATGACACATAGTTAATTACTTTACCTATGGGGACAATTCCCTCTTACAAGGTTAGAAAGGAGACTTACCTCATTTCAAGCCTACTTCCCGGGTCAAGAATGCGCCCAAATCTCCAAATTCGTCGCCCAAGGACCCGAAACTAGCCAAACATTATATAAATAAATCAATCTATGCTCAAAAGTCCAAAATTCCCCTATTTAAGTAATTATCTCAACCTAGTTTGCAAAATCCTAAAATGTACCCCCGGGCCCACATGCTCGGATTCCGGAAATTGTCAAGGGAAATAGTTACCCATAACCTAAGGATCAATATTATATAGTTTTTGCATGATTCCATAATAAATTTCTTGTTTAAAACTTATTTTTCTCAAAACCCTAAGTTTTTACTCTAAACCATGATTTCCCACAATTTTTGGTGTGTTAATCTAGCCAAAACTCAAGTATAAATCTCACTTTCAAGTAGGAATTAACTTACCTCACGATGCTAGGTCGAATCTCCCTTTTGAAAGCTCCCCAAATCGCCCAAAGATGAAGAAAATGGCCTAAAATGTCTAAATCCCACACTTAAAACAACTTCACTGCCTCCAGGACTTTCGCACCTGCGGCTCGAGGACCGCACCTGCAGTCTTGCATCTGCGAGCTAGTGCCCGCACCTGTGGAAGAGGAGAAAATGGCCAGGAATCGCTCCTGCTGAACGGAGCCCGCATTTGCGTCTCCGCTTCTGCGGGAATAGGCCCACATCTGCAGTAAATGGGCAGCCCCTCTACGGCCTCACCGCGAGGCTTCGACCGCACCTGCGGCTGATCCTTCGTAGGTTCGATCCCACCAGATCTGGTGCACCTAAAGCTCTTTTTGAGCTTTGTTTGCCTCGAGCGATGTCCGAATGGCATTTGGGCCTACCCGAGGCCCCGTCCAAATATACCAACAAGTTCTAAATCATAATACGGACTCGCTCGAGCCTTCGGAACATCCGAAACAACACTAAATCCAAGAATCATACCTCAAAACCTACTAAATCCAACTTAAGAACTTTAAGTTCTTGAATTCGCTTTCAACATGCGGAAACACACCTATACTACTCGGAATGACACTAAATTTTTGCGAGCAAGTCATAAATGACATGAAGGAACTTTCCCCGGTCTCGGAATTCCGTTCGGACCTCGATAAAACAAAAACACGCTCCAAACCTCAATTTTTGGACTTAAGGAATCATATTTCACTATTTGGCGCTGAAATGCTCCCGGGTCATCAGAAACCCATTCTGAACATACGCCTAAGTCCGAAATCATCATACAAACCTACTAGAACTTTCAAACCTAAATTACGGGGTCGTTTACTAAAAAATATTGACTGAAGTCAAACTTGGCCTTTAAGGCCAACCTTAAGGAACTAAATGTTCCTATACCACCCCAAACTCCTCCAAATCCCGAACCAACCATCCCCAGAAGTTATAAATCAGTAAAAGCAAATACGGGAAGTCTCATTTAAGGGCACGAGATTCTAGAACACCAAACAACCATTCGGGTCGTTACATAGAGTGAGTGAGTGAAAAGGGTTAAGAATTAGGGTACAAAAGAATGTGCCAGAATTCCCTAAAAATTCAGGAAAAGAAATCTTTCTTAACAGAAATGGACAACTGTCCAATTTCCAGTACCTTCCTTATCTCAGAAAATGGAATTGTCTAATTTCTGGATATTTTTGGATCTTATCCTTATTTTCCTACTCAGCATTGGGACAGTTGTCCCTTATTCTAGAAGTTTCTAGTGTTTTCTGAAAACTTTTAGAATTAAAACTTTTAGAACCAGATTGGTTCTGGGCCTGAGTCAGGTGACTCTTGGCCTAAGGACTTGGGCTCTTAAGCTTTTTAACAAAGCTACGGGTCTGTCTATTCAGACATGCCCAATTGATGAGCCAAATGGAACATGCCAACTTAGTGAGGCCCAACTCTTAGATAACAACTAAATAAAATAGCAACAATAAACAACAATTAATTTAAACAAAATAAACCAAACAAAACAGTAATACTACTAAAAAAATAAATGCAAAACTAATAAAGATAAAACATATAATGATACTAAAAAAAAATAGAAAGCAAGAGAGGAAAAATAAAATTAATCTAGCACTGTTTTTACTTTATCTTAATTAAGTCTTGTTTGATTAATTAATTAATTTAAATAAAATAATGAACAACAATTAAATAAGAACAGTAGAAACAATAAAACATGCAATAAAAGAAAAATTAAGGAAGAAAAAAACAAGAACATAAAATAAAAAGATCTAGCCGTGAAAAAAACCAAGTGCCAAGACTCCCATCTGGGATCTGAGATCCTTGATGAGAGATCTTGACAGGAGGATTTTTGAACGGACAAGGTGGATTTTAGGGTTTCGGAGACCCTGGATCTAAGATCTAGGGGTTTTGGGGATTTGGTTGGTAGGGTGAGGTTCAGGGAGGTGAGGAGAGTGTATGGTATGATTTTGAGGGGTTTTAGAGGTCTACCGCCGCTGTAGGCGATTTCCGGCGGCGGGGTTAAGGCGGCGTTAGGGTTTCAATCATTTTTAGCTGTAAGATTTATTGGTTGTTTATGGGGTTTTTGGGGTGAGGATATTTGAGATGAGGTTTAGGAGAAGTAGGAGAGAGAATGGGGTTTATTTGGGGTGATTTTAAGTTTCGTCGCTGCCTTAGGTGATTTTCGGCGGCAGCGTGAGAGGAGGATATTATGGAGGCTAGGGTTTGGTGGTGGTTTAGGGCGGAGATGCGGCTAGAGGGAAAGAGAGGTGAGAGAGGGTATGGTTTTAAATGGGGAGAGGGGACTGAGTGAAGGTTAGGACACTTAAATACTTAGGGGGAAGGGAGATTCGGGCCGTTAGATCTATTGAAGATCAACGACCTGGATTGTTTGGCCTCTAAATGTCGTCGTTTAAATGAGTGGCGGGTTGGACCGGTTTAGGGGATATTGGGCTGGGTATTTTTGAATTGAATTTGGGATCGGGCTGGTTTTAAAGATTTAGCCAGTCCAGTTTTAGGCCAATTAAATCCCTCTTGCTTAATTAATTTTAAACCTAACTAATTTTAATTAAATCCTAAATTAAACACTAAATTATATTAAATTATAAAATTACACTAATTATCTATTTGTATTATTTACACAATTAGTCAATCTTAAGTTTTAAAAAAGAAAAATTACTAGTTTTAATCACTGAAACTAAAAATGTCAAAAATAAATAAATACAATTTTTATGATTTTCTTTTAATGATGTAAATAAATTATGTAATTATGTATTTAAATTAAATTTAAAAACTAATAAAATAAGATGATGAAGGTTTAGATTTTTTTTTTTCATGACTTCAAAACGAAAAAATGCAACTAAAAATGCAAATAATTAACAAAAATCCTAAAAATAAATAGGACTAATGTATCTATTGATTTTGTAGGCGTATTTTTTTAGGGTAATAATTACATGCTCACAGCTGCCCCTCTTTGCTCGCAAACACGAAGAGTTTTCGGGCAAAGACAAAGTGAGCAGTCACGAATAAATTTTACCCGTTTTGATACTCCATGGAAAGCATTTTGAAAAAGTTTGACCAAACCTTGATTCAAAGGTTGCCTACATATCTTTGGCTATAAAGGAATCAGGTCAGTGTAGTTCTGGAAGTTTTGATAGTTGGGACTACCGGAAAACTATGATTTCATTGTTGTTGCTGCTGTTACTACTGCTGAACTCCTTATTACACCAAAGTCAAAATGAAGAAATCTAACTAAGCCTATCAGATACGAGTTACAAGATTCCTATCTGTAAATTTTGTGAAGCTTGGTCTTGAGTCCTGGCTGGTTATTTATAGAGACTCTGATCTGGATCTTGATTCTTGTTAGCTGCAGGTGCTGGTTCAATCTTCTTCATCTTTTTTGGATCAAGATGGGACATGCAAAAATTGGGACTTCAATCTCGTCTTGAGCAGTCTATATCTTATCCGCTTATGTATTTTGGGTTTAACTTCTTCTTTTTTTCTTCTTTTAATTTATTTTGGATAGAAAGTTCTTATTTTGGTCGTCTCGAACCCAGTACTTTAAGGTATAACCTGCTCAGGAATCAAAACAAATGAACGAAATTTTCTGCCCTAGTTTTCACTAGGAAAATTTCGTGAGTTATTATAACAAAATTTTGTACTACTTCATTATTGAAAGCGATAAAAGGCGGGAATGGTGTACCTAGATTAAATGTAGACTAGGGGTGGAGTCACTATGTCTAAAAGTGAAATCAACTAGGGAGTGGAGATCCTATATTGGGAATATGAATGGGTTATGCTGGTATCCACTAGGGAGTGGGACCCTACGTTGGAAAGTCAGCAGGTTATGCTGGCATCCACTAGGGAGTGAGACCCTATGTTGCAAAGTCATCAGGTTATGCTGGCTTCAACTAGGGAGTGAGACTCTATGTTGAAAAGTCATCAGATTATGCTGGCATCAACTAGGGAGTGGGACCCTATGTTGGAAAGTCATCAGGTTATGCTGGCATCAACTAGGGAGTGGGGCCCTATGTTGGAAAGTCATCAGGTTATGCTGGCATCAACTAGGGAGTGGGGCCCTATGTTGGAAAGTCATCAGGTTATGCTGGCATCAACTAGGGAGTGAGACCCTATGTTGGAAAGGATGTAGCTAGGGATTAGAGACCCTATATTATCGTGGTTTTGAATAATTTTCAACATCATTTCTTCTTTTCTTCTTTTATTTTTAGAGAATAAGTGAACGCGGGAAAGAATTTGGAGGAGACTTCCCTTTTGAATGTTTTTTTTTTTGCAAAGTTGTTTCTAGCCCATGCACAATTTCTTTTTGGTTGCCCCTACTTTTTGCAAGGTTGCTTTCGGGTTGCACTTGTTTCCTGTTTTCTTCAAACAAAAAATATAACTTGTCAGTTTGATACGGTGGTTGGTTTGGTAGCCTTGATCATCTTAGTCACTTGATTTTGGCCCGTCCTTTTGACGAAGATCTCAACTGCTTGTTTGCTTGCTGGGGATTGGTTTCATTTCTAACCCTGGGGATCTTGACCTTTCCAAGAGTTTACAGGGACAATTGATCATGTGAGATGTAATTTTCTTCAACTTTATTTTTCCTTTGTGGAATTTTGACTTTGGATCCCTTTCTTTTCAGGAATTCGTGGTTTCAAAGTATCAGTCATTACGGCCAATCGAGGTCGACCCGATGCACCTGCCGAGGCTCTTTTGCATACTAGCTTGTATCAAATGAGAACCTTATAGATCGGTCTTGCCATCATTTCTTTGTATCAATTTACAATAGAATTAGACCAAAAGGGTTTGAAAGAAAATAAAAAATGGAATGAATTTAGACAAGAGGTATCCCTTTCGGGGAAAGGAAAGAAGGACTTATCTGGAGTGTTATACGACCTTCAATGAACATGACATGCCTCTTGAACTGGATGCCCGATCTGTGCGAACCATCCAACTCTCAGAAATCCATCACAGCTTATACCTCGAGGATTGGGAAACCTTGACCAAGATTGTATCCATGTCCGTGACAGATAATCCTCTTTATTGATCAGCGGTGCCCTTTGCGGGTTTTTACCGGCTAACCTCTCTCATTTCTCTTTTTTTGGTCGCCTTATAGTTCTCTTTGCGAGTTTTCACTAACAAGATTCTCTCATTTTCAATTTCTCTGTTTATCATTGCCTTACAGTGCCCGTGTAGGTTTTCACCGATAAGACTCTCTCATTTTATTTCTTTCATTTGGCCGCATCAAATCCAAGTAATTGTGTTCTCCAATTTTGGACATCTTTACCGATTGATCTGAAGGACTTGAACATGATTTGGGTAGAAGGATTTTGAATTGAATTACAACTTTGGAACCTTCCAGGTGAAAGCGTCACCGAACCATTATAAATTCTGCCCCAGTTTCATCTTCGAGGGAATTTGGAATTTTATTTCGGTGTGACTGAACCCCAGAGTGAGGTTGCCTATGTGTTCTTTTGAATCAAGTCGAACGTAGTTCAAGGAAAAATTTTGTTTTTGTTTTGATTTTTTATTTTTGATTGATTGATTTTTGATTTTTTTTAAACTTTGTTTCCAAGGAGGGTGAGAAAGAAGAGTAACCTGCTCAAAGAGTTTACAAAAGTTTATAGTGTTTGGATAGCAAGAATGAAAGCCTTCGTCATCCCAATCAGAGAGTATCAAGACCGAAAAAGGGGTTAAACATAATACCTCTTGACTGCGTCTGCAATGACAGCCGATTCGGGGTCATTTCCCTCAATATCTCCTAAGTACAATGCCCCTTCTGGCAGCAATTTCTTATAATGTATGGACCTTTCTAGTTTGGAGCAAACTTTCCTTTTGCTTCTTCCTGATGCGGGGGAATACGTCTTAGAACGAGTTGCCCCACTAGACCGCACTTTCTTGTTGTAAGTGCGGGCCATTCTTTGTTGGTACAACTACCCGTGACAAACTGCGGCCATTCGCTTTTCATTAATCATGGTCTTGTTCTAGCCGGGTTTTGACCCATTCATCATCCTCGATTTCAGCTTCAACAATGATTCGAAGAAAGGGAATTTTGACTTCTGCCGGTATTACGGATTCAGTTCCATAAACCAATAAATAAGGCGTAGCCCCAACTGATGTGCGCACGATTGTGCGATATCCTAATAATGCGAAACGCAACTTCTCGTGCCATTGCCTAGAATTTTGGATAATTTTCCTGAGGATTTTCTTGATATTTTTATTTGTTGCTTCAAGGACACCATTGTCTTTGCACCGGTAAGGGGTAGAATTGCGATGCGTAATTTTAAACTGTTCGCATACCTCCCTCATCAAATGGTTGTTCAGATTTGCGGTGTTGTCGGTAATGATAATTTTTGGAATACCAAAACGACAGATGATGTTAGAATGTACGAAGTCCACCACTGCTTTCTTGGTGACGACTTTGAAAGTGACCGCTTCAACCCATTTTGTGAAGTTATCAATGGCAACCAAGATGAATTTGTGCCCATTTGAGGCTTTCGGCTCGATCGACCCAATGACATCTATACCCTAAGAAACAAACGACCAAGGTGCTGACATAGGATGCAATTCTGAAGGTGGTGCATGAATCAGGTCACCGTGTATCTGACACTGATGACACTTCCGAACAAAACTGAAGCAATCCTTTTACGTAGTCATCCAGTAATATCTTGCCCGCAGGATTTTCTTTACGAGGACATACCCGTTCATGTGCGGTCCACATACTCATGAATGCACTTGGTTCATGATCTTTTCATCTTCTTTGGCATCTACACATCTTAACAGATTCAGATCTGGAGTTCTCATATACAACACTTCTCCGCTTAAGAAGAAACTGCTGGCAAGCCTTCTAATGGTTCTCTTTTGGTCTCCATTGACCTGCTCCGGGTATTCTTTTGTTTTCAAGAACCTTTTAATATCATGATACCATGACTGGACATCGAGTTCTACTTCAACCGGGTTGAAATAACCATGTCTTTCTCGGATTTGAATATCCAACGGGTCAATATGGACGTTGCCCAGATATGGAAGCATTGCAGCTAAGGTAGCTAGGGCGTCACCTAACTCATTGTGGAATCGAGGAATATACCTGAATTCAACGGATTTGAACCGTTTGCTAAGATATTCCACCTATTGTTTATATGGGATAAGCTTGATATCTCGAGTTTCCCAATCGCCTTGTGCTTGCCGAATGATCAAATGAGAGTCTACCATGATTAATAATTCTTCTACATCCATGTCAATTTCCATGTGCATGACCGTGATGAAAGCTTCATATTCATCAGTGTTATTTGTACATAAGAACCGAAGACGGGCTGTAGCTGGATAGTACTGACCCATGGGCGAAATCAAAATTGCCCCAATCCCAACACCATTTGCATTTACAGCTCCATCAAAGAACATTTTCCAAGTATTAATGTCTTCTGGGATTACCTCAAGTGAGTTTACTTCCTCGTCTGGGAAATAAGTGTTTAGGGGTTGGTATTCATCATCAACCGAGTTCTCAGCTAAATGATCGGCCAAGGCCTGGGCTTTCATTGTCGTGCGGGTGACATAGACAATGTCGAACTTTGTGAGCAAGATTTTCCATTTGGCTAGCCTTCCCGTGGGCATTGATTTTTGGAATATGTACTTTAGAGAGTCCATTAGGGTTATAAGGTATGTGGTATATGCCAACAAATAATGTCTAAGCTTTTGAGCAACCCAGGTTAGTGCGCAACAAGTTCTTTCCAGCAAAGTGTATTTGGCTTCATGGCCAGTAAATTTCTTGCTCAGATAGTAGATGTCTTGCTCTTTCTTCCCCGTCGCATTATGTTGTCCGAGGACATAGCCAAAAGAATTCTCCAAGACCGTTATGTACAAGAACAAAGGTCTTCCAACTTCAGGCAGGACCAACACCGGTGGATTTGACAAATATTCTTTGATTTTATCGAAAGCTTCTTGACACTCATCCGACCATTTAATCGCCGTGTCTTTCTTTAGTAGCTTAAATATGGGCTCGCATGTGGTAATTCTGAGCGATGAACCTACTGATGTAATTCAACCTTCCCAACAACCTCATGACCTCTTTCTTAGTTTTCGGAGGTGGCAGATCTCGGATAGATTTTATCTTTGTTGGATCTAACTCAATATCCCTCCGACTGGCTATAAACCCCAAGAGCTTCCCAGATGGAACCCCGAATGCACATTTGGCTGGGTTCAATTTCAAGTCATACCTGCGCAGAAGCTAGAAGAATTTTCTCAGGTCTCGCACATGACCTTGTTGTGTTCTGGACTTAATGATTACGTCATCAACGTACACCTCAATTTATTGGTTCATCATGTCATGGAATATGGTGGTCATAGCTCTTATGTAAGTTGCCCCGGCGTTTTTCAAACCTAATGGCATGACCCTGTAACAGTAGGTCCCCCATGGTGTGGTGAAAGCTGTTTTTTCCGCATCTTCTTCATACATCAGGACTTGGTGATACCTGGCATAACAATCCACCAAATATTGTATCGCATTTTTGGACAATTATCGACAAGGATGCAGATGTTTGGTAACGGTAAGTTGTCCTTAGGGCTTGCCTTTTTTAAATCTCTATAGTCAACACATACTTGGATTTTCCTGTCCTTTTTTGGTACGGGGACCACATTGGCCAACCACGTGGTGTATCGGACCACTTGGATCACACCAACTTTTAATTGTTTGGAAACCTCTTCTTTGATCTTATCGCTGATGCCCATTTTGAATTTTCTTTGCTTTTGTTGGACAGGTGGACGACCAGGATAAGTTGGCAATTTGTGTACCACTAGATCGACACTGAGTACTGGCATATCATCATAAGACCATGCAAAAATGTCTTTAAATTCAAATAAGGGTTGGATCAATGCATCTCTAGTTTTTTCCTCGGCGTGAATGCTTATGACGGTCTCCCTGACCTCTTCTGAATTGCCCAAATTAACTGGCTTGGTTTCATTTATGTTTGGTTTAGGCTTATTCTAAAATTGTTCCAATTCTCGATTTATTTCCCTAAAAGCCTCGTCTTTATCATATTTGAGCTCTTGATTCATTATTTCGTAGTTAGACAGCATTTTAACATTCGGGCATGAAGTCCGCACGCATGTCACGACCCAAAATCCCACACGGGTCGTGATGGCGCCCAACACCGGGGTCAGGCAAGCCAACAGTTGTTTATTACTGAGATTTTCCTTATTAACATACCAACCCCACATATTTCCCAAAGTTTTACACTTAACCTATTTAAAATAAAAGCGGAAGCATTTATCAATTTAAATATATACAGCCAAAAATGATCGTGATCCAATATATACATATACAGTCCCAAAATAGAATCTACTAAGTGAGTGCCAGGAACTAGTGTCACAAGTCAACAGGCGAACTAGTAGAATATACAAAAGATAATACAAGATTGTGCTGCTGTATGGGAGGAATAGACAGAATATAGACAAAAGATAACTCCATAGCACAGCTGAGAAACGTCAGGGGGTGCAGCTCACCGTGGAGTCCGGTCCGGAAGATAAGTCAAGCTCCGGTCGGATAACCAGAAACACCAGCCTGAGAACTTGTACAATTAAGTACAGAAGTGCAGACCCAATGAGTATCCCGCCTAACCTTGAAGAGGTAGTGACGAGAGGTCGACGTGACACTCACTACGGTCCAACAGTAATAATGTAAACAGGATATACGGAATGCAGTAGACATATGAGACAGTAAGCAATAAATATCTATCAAATACAGAAAACCAGGTAAGTATTGAAAATATGCAACGATGTACACTTCCCCTTTTCCCCCGAATATCTGTCAAGTCAATATTAATGGAAAACAGTACCCAATAGCCTCAAGCGCACACAAGGATGGGAAAACCGGCCTGAGCCATAAGGAAATATCTACACACTAACTCATATATATATAGTTAACATAAAGCTCCCCTCGATCACGAGTCATACCTGCGACTCGAGTGCTAACTCATATATATAATTAACATAAAGCTCCCCTCGATCGCGAATCATACATGCGACTCGAGTGCTGACTCATATATATAATTAACATAAAGCTCCCCTCGATCGCGAATCATACCTGCGACTCGAGTGCTGACTCATATATATAATTAACATAAATCTCCCCTCGATCACAAATTATACCTGTGACTCGAGTGTTGACTCATATATATAAAACATAAAGCTCCCCTATCGCGAATCATACATGCGACTCGAGTGATGAATCTTATATATAATTCACACACACACACACATACCAGACTTATCAATAAGCTTAGTAGAGGCTATACTTGTAACAAAGGTCTATTCACTAGAATTTCAGAGGCAACTCTCTACCATTTTTGCATACTAGTTCAAAGATAATAAGCATACTGGTTCAAAGATGATAAACAACTCAAAGTTTGGCTAAAGATACACATAAGGCACATAATGGAATGCTCGTGAGACCTAAAGCTACCCGACATGATAAAATAGTCGCTACGTACGGATTCTCGTCACGTTGTACGCACGTAGCCCCCAAAACAATTACACACAGCATATATAACACCTATGGGGACAATTCCATCTCACAAGGTTAGAAAGGAGACTCACCTCGTGTCGAATCTACCCCTCGGACCAAGGATGCGCCTGAATCTCCGAACTCTACACCCGAGGACTCGCAACTAGCAAAATACGATATAATGACATCAATGCATGCTCAAAATAGGGAAATTATCCTAATTTTTCAATAATTCAACATTCTTGAGAAATTCCCAAAATCCAACCCCGGGCCCGCACGCTCAGATTCTAATAATTCTCGAAGGTAACACTCACCCCAAGCCTAAGGATCATTAATATACGATTCTTACTTGATTTCATAGCAAATTCACGGGAAAATTCTCAAATTATCACAAGCTCTAGGTTACTACCAAATTCTTGATTTTTCACTAATTTATGTAGTTAATTAAGCTAGAAATCCATGAATGTAGCTAAATTTTGAGTAAATTTTACTTACCTTAGAAGACCAGGTTGTTAGCCCCTTAACAATGGAGGAAATTGCCCAAGGAGGAAGAAGGGAATGAGAAAATATGTTTAAAACCTGTGTATAAAAACACACTGTCTGGACAGTGTTTTCGCACCTGAGGCTCGAGGACCGCACCTGCAGTCTCGCACCTGCGAGAGAAATCTCGCGTCTGCAGAAATGGACTGGGGAGCCTGGGCCAGCACCTGCGGAGTGAAGACCGCATTTGTGGCTACGCTCCTGCAGAATATTGTCCGCACCTGCGATAATTAGCAGATCACGCCTCACCCACACTACTATATTAGTAGGAAGGCAAGGATCGTGTAGCTTTTACCCGAATGGGCCGGATCGAATCCACAGGGAGTCTATAATGGGAGTGAGCGTCTAAGTGATCTAAAAGGGTCGAGTGTTTCTAATTGTACTTCTAAACATTTGTTGGTGTTGAACTATGCTGAGTGTAATCCATTGTTTGTAAGATAATTAATGACTAAATTTGTTTTTGTTGTTGTTTTCTGATATTGATGAAGGCACTAGGGTCGTGAACTTTGCCTAGGTGGATACACAACGGGGTTCAATTCTAAGGTCGGGGAATTGGCTAGGTATACAACTATAACCAATGCACGAAGGTGCTCACTCTATACCTCTCGGTAGTTTGAGTATTTTACCCTAATTTCCCCTCTCGAGGTCAATTGGGTGTAAATTAATCAAGCAATTAAGGATTAGGTAGGTTATTACTCTCTCGAGGTTTAACCCGTTAATTAGGGCTCAAGTAGGGTTTGGCCATTTCTGGGTTTAACCCAATTGATTGGGACTACCAATCTCTTGATAATGCCCTAATTTCCTAGTAGGCTAATTTCTAGACTCAAGTCTTCTTTCTCAAGAAAGACCCAAGTCATGAAAAGGCTAATTAGTGTTTGCAACCACTAATTATAGCAATAGAAACCTTGAACTAGCCTAAATAGCCAACACCCATTAATTTCTCAACCTTAATTTCAAAACCCCATTACATACCCACACTAGGGTTGAACCACAACCCTAGATAATGGGTCTAGATACTTATAATTAAAGATGAAAACAATGATAGAGAAGAAGAATAACTCATCTAAATGATTCCTAACAATGAAATTGAAGTTTCAATGTTAAAAATGCAAGAACAAAGCTAGAAAAATGAGAACCCTAAAATATTCATGTGCTCTCTATTTTAGAAATTACAAGATATGTAAAGAAATTACAAAATAGTCTATTTATAGTCTGCCAAATTTTCGAACAAAAATCCCCCTGCGGGACCACCGCGGACTGCGAAAACACGACCGCGGTCTGCGAAAATAATGAGGTTGTTGCACTGCTGATCTTCTGGTAAGGTTCGACCACGGACCGCGAAATAAGGACCGCGGACCACGGTGAAAATTTGCCTGGCCTGCACCCTCACTGGAATGCCACCGCAGACCGCGAAATGAGGACCGCGGCCGCGGTGGAAACTTGACTTGTCTTCAATCCTTACTGGAATGCCACTGCGGACCGCGAAATGAGGACCACGGACGCGGTGGAAACTTTCCTTGTGTTCAATCATTACTGGAATGCCACCGCGGACCGCGAAATAAGGACCGCGGCTGTAGTGGAAACTTGCATTATTTTCGACCTCACTGGATTTCCACCGCGGACCGCGAAATGAGGACTGCGGCCGCGGTGGCCTTTTGTTTGATCATCTTTGTTATGTTTGATCCTTGTGCCAGATTCACTCCTGTTTTGAGCATATTTTAGACTGAGTGTTTTCATTTCTGGTTCAATCCTGCAACAAGCATAACGTATAAGCTTTCGGGGCCACTCTGTGTACCGTTATATCCAAAATTCATGTATAAGGCAACGGAAAACGAGGCAAAAATCCAAGTTATCATTGGCCAGGCCAAGGGGGTCGCACCTGCGATGATGGGGATCGTAGAAGAGGTCCCGCACCTACGACTGGGCGAACCGCACCTGCGGTAACACCAGAACAGGTGCACCAACAGCTATTTTTTGCTGGTTTTTAGCCCCGTTAGGTGCTCGAGAGGCACCTGGGCCCACCCGAGCCCTAGTCCAAATATACCAACGAGTCCCAAATCATAATACAGACTCGCTCAAGCCTTCGAAACACCTAAAACAACGCTAAAACTCAAAATCACACCTCCAAACCCCAAGAACCAAACTTAGGAACTTTAAGTTTTCTAGACTTCGCTAACAACGCGCCGAACCGACCTATACAACTCGGAATGACACCAAATTTTGCAGGCAAGTCATAATTAACATAATGGAACTATTCACAATCTCAGAATTCCATTCGGACCTCGATCACATAAAAACACATCCCAAACCAAAATATGAACTTAAGGAACTTCTTATTTCAATATTGGGCGACGAAATTCCTCCGGGTCATCAAAAACCCATTTCGAACATATGCCCAGGTCCAAAATCATCACATGAAGCTACCGAAACCGATGAAACTCGATTCCGAGGTCGTTTACTAAAAATGTTGACCGCAGTCAAACTTGGCCTTAAAGGACAACCTTAAGGAACCAATTGTTATTGCACGCTAAAAACCTCCGAATCCCGGACCACCAGTCCCCGCAAGTCATTAATCATAAAAATCCGCTAGGGGAAGTTTCATTTAGGGGAATGAGGTCCGATAATGCAAAATGACTGGTCGGGTCGTTACAAAGCATGTCATATTATTTAAGTCTGCATTATTAGAACTAAAAAGGGGAAGATAAGAAAAATAAAAAAATCAGAAAGAATAATATAAAAGGATTCATAGACGATGAAATATTGATTTCATTTCATTGAATTTGAAGATATGAGGGTTTACATTGGAATTTAAAAGACAAAAAACTAAAAACATTCGAATTACACCCTGAAATAACTCAGAATGCAGAAAAGATGGCAAGACTGAACTACTAGGATTCCCGCCTGACGGGGAATGGAGTAGCTTTCCAATTTTGAAGTTTAGCATTGGGCCCCATGTACTGTACCCCAACAGTGCTCGAGCCTTCGCCCGGTTGGACCATGTGGACTACGTAGAGCATTTGCCTCATTGCTTCACAAATATCCTCAATTCCATCGGCCGTGAAGGCCTTTTCTTCCTATTTTATATACCTTGGCTTAACAAATGACCTGGCGAGGTGCGGGACTGGCTGAGGCAGGACCCACCTATTTTTCTTACGTTCATCATCCCATTTTTCGTCAGCATGGGTAACTTGGAAACCTATGCCAAAGAATTTCTTGTTGACAGCCAAGGTGACGGCTTCTGACGCCCTGTAAGGATACCCTGAGCCCTTTCCCAGGCTTGTACCCATGTTTGATCATTTCGCTCGCGACAATGATTAATGCGCTTGATAAACAAGTTTGAGGACATGGGGTTCCTTCCTCGCACTGGTCGACGATTACGATTTCAAAGGCTTGGTAGATGACGTGTTCACTTCCCTCTCTAGCCTCCAAACATGGGACTGACGGGTCCATGTGGATTGACTGTTCATATTCTCCCTGGACAACTATTTCTTGGTTCTCATGTTCGAATTTGACCATTTGATGGATAGTAGAGGGCACGGCTCTCGCAGCATGGATCCATGGTCTTCCTAGGATAAAGTTATAGGAAGTGTCCATGTCCAAACCTTGGAATGATACTTCAAAATCTACGGGACCAATGGTTAGGATCAAGTCGATTTCACCTATCGTATCCCGTCTAACACCGTCGAAAGCACACGCAAACATTGTTTGGTCTAATCCTTTCAGTCCCAATTTCCATCCTTTGTAATGTTGATAAATGGAAAATATTAACTCCAGATCCACCGTCCAACACGACCATTTTCACATAATATACCTCACACTTGACAGTCAAGTAAAAGGCCCATCTGTGGGCGGCTCCTTCGGGAGGCAAGTCGTTTCGGCTGAAGGAGATTCGGTTGACCTCGACCTCACTGGAATTCCACCGCGGACCCCGCGGCTGCGGTAGCCTTTTGCTTGATCATCTTTGTTGTGTTTGATCCTTGTGCCGGATTCACTCCTATTTTGAGCATATTTTAGATTGAGTGTCTTCATTTCTGGTTCAATCCTGCAACAAGCAAAACGTATAAGCTTTTGGGGCCACTTTGTTTACCGTTATATCCAAAATTCATGTATAAGGGAATAGAAAATGAGGGGAAAATCCAAGTTATCAACTCCCCCAAACTTAACCTCTTGCTTATCCTCAAGCAAACAAAATAAGCCCCACCCCTATGATAGATTTCACGAAAATTCGGTTGTACTAATTGTGACCTCAACTAGCATCAATTGGGACTAACCATAGCCCCTAATGCGAATGAATCATTGACAATGATTGAAATTTTCAAAACCATAGTTTCAAGTGTGATACAAGAGCTTCAAGGGTTGTTCCAACTCATCAGTGAAATTCTGACTACTACCTCGGTCAGTGTGGATCCCAGACTCTTATTTCGTGACTTTCCCTAAGCACCTCACCTTTAGAATAATGACACACAGAATGAGGAATATGGGGAATTGCTCATCTCTCATCAAGGAAAAAGTCCCAAGTTCGGCTCAAAGTACCATAGGCTTGCCCTTTGTGTAAATCACCACTAATGCAGGTTTCACTCGACATGAGATCATATAGGGCTTTTGTGGAATCATGATGAAGGATTTTGGTTAAGGGTAGGAAGTATTTGGTCGGAGTGAGTCTTATCTTTCCTTAAGCACTTCATTTTTAACCGTTCTCACATTTTTTTCTTTACTCCTTGAGTTCTTTTATATTTTGTAGGGTTGGAGAGACACTTTCTCATCAATTCCATCTTGTTCTTATGCTTCCAAAATTTTGGCATCGCTTTTTCATCAATTCCCTTTATTTCTTCTTTATGTTCATTCTTTTCTTTTCATTCTTTTTCATTGCCTTTTCTCTTTTATTTCTTTTGTGCCTTCCTTTTCACTTCATCACATCTCTCATCTCTCCCCCAAACTTATGCTTTTTGAAATAAAGGGTTTGTAATAAATTGTTGAAGGCTTGTAACTTGTTTTTTTTTTAAATAAAGGGTTTAAGGCTCAAAAAGGTTGACTAGGGAATATGTCTTTTGGAAGGTCATGGAAGTGTTCAATTCTTTGTTCAAGCCAAGGAAAGCCTATAGTCACTTCTCAAGTCAAATTACACCTAGAATTTCGCCTAGACAACACTCAGGGCAAGTTCTAGACTAGTGGCACGGAACTTGGACTTGCAATTGCGAATTTCTCACCACTCACAGCTAAAGGATTGATACATAAACCGAGTTGAGGGCCCACAACGACCTTAGTCGTGTTTTGAGTAACAAAAAATGGTCCCGAAGAACCACCCGATGATTCTCGGCCAACACAAGAGTCTCAAGATCGTCACTATCACCATCCTAAACACAACAGTTTGTCTTTGACCATGGGATCAAAGGAAACTGTCTTAGCCCCAAGTGAAGCTTTTCTTGAGGCACCGTTATTGAAAAACAAAACAAAAAGAAAAGGAAAAACAGACTCAAACCCTTAAGAAGGTTGTCACACCGTCCGTGCTTGGGAAGAGCCACCCGGTTCACACAAATTCTACCTTTGGAAAGAACCATAGCGTTAAGAAAACCAAAGGCTTATTGCTCGCGCAAAAACCAAACAAGAAGCTATGAAAGAAAAATAAGAAGCTATAAAATAGAAAAAAATGCGTAAATTAAAGTGTGTGGGATAGAATAAATATGTACACTAGGGGAATTAGGTGAATATACATAGGGGATGAATATTTACAATGGATAGTTAACTTATACATACCAAAATGGAAAATAACATAAAGAAAAAGAAAGAAAATATTGTTTGCATTATACAATCCAATGTAACAAAAATCAAATGCCTATAGGGCCACTCACCCAACTAAGATATAGCATTGTCCTAAATGCTATATAACAAAAATAGTTCACAAAATATGGGGGAGAGAGAGAGAATAAGGAAAACTCCCTATTGGCCCTCGGCCTGTTGTGGTCCATGTTGATGTGTCTGTGAGGGGATAGGATCTGCCTGAGACTGGGACTGTGAAGGAGATGGATCTGCTGCTGGTTGTGGCTGTGAAGGAGTTGGGTCTGCTACTGCCTGTGATGGAGCTCCGGTGGGCTGGGCCTCCTGGCTCTGTGCTTGAGTCTGCTCTGTGGGAGGGTCTGCCAGTACAAGTCTGATTTCTTGAGCACGGGGCATAACCTTCCTCTTAGGCCTCACCGGATCCTCCTCCCGCACTGGCTGATGCTCTGTCTGCTGCTGTGGCTGCGGCTCTGTAGGGTCTGCTAGTAGCATCTCCAATGGAATTTGATCACCCTTTAGCTTGTCCACCTCCTTTCTCAACTTAGCCACCTCCTCCTTTGACGCCCGAGTCTTCCTCAACTTCTTTGTTTCTTTGGCTAGCTTTGTAAATGCACTCTCATGTGCACCCACCGCGTCCAGGATTTTCTTCTGGTTTTGCAAAATTTCTTTTAGAGTGTCCTCAACGGACTGTGGGACCTGTGGTGGGGGAGGAGTAGCTGAGGCTGCCACAGTTGTAGAAATTGCAGTCAACTTTGTAGTAGTTGACTGCATCCAATTGTTGAGGCTTGTCAGTGTTAGGTTCAGCCAGTGAGAAGTCATGTGATAGGCTCTGGTGGATGAAGTGTCAGTGCCGGTGGAGGTAGACGGGCCTGGAGCCTCCTCTAGAATGGCTGGCTGGGGAAGGGAAGGTTCCACCACCACCACTGGCTCTTCAGACTGGCTAGTAGAGGCAACATACTTACCCTTTGTCTTCTTTTTAGGGTTGTCCTCATCCTTCAAATCATACCAAGAAAAGGGCGCTTTGGGCTTGACTTTGGTGTCAAAGCGCTTCTTGATGACCTCCTGGTCTTCACAGTACATTGTCAGATAATGAGGAAAAGGGTAAGAAGTATCACTAGTGCTGACAACCCGACTAATAACCTCAGACATCACATTCCCCACATTGATAGGGTACCCAGCCATGGTAGATGCAACTAGCACAACCCGACTGAGGGGGAGGGTATGGTCATGATGTGTCGGGTCCAGCCGGCTGCATACAAAAGTTTCCCACCCTTTTGCTTCAAAGTTAAGGGTCTTCCTGGTGATAGTCTTCCCAGCAATCAGCCACTCTGGAGTCTCCCCGGGCTTAGCCAAGTGTAAAGCCAACCAATTTCTAGCAGCATCCTTTTCTGCTAGTTTCTCCCGGTACAAAGAATCGTCTACATCGTCCATCTCCAAATAGTCATTGAGTGAAATTCCATCAAAGGGCACTGTGAGATTGCGGACTCGGGATGCCTTTGAGTCCTTTGCAAGAAATAACAAATTTGTGTAGAACTCTTTCACTATGTGCTCATTTGCATCCGGGAGATGCTCATTGAAGTAAGATCATCCTTTTCTGTCTCGGAACTGCTGTTTCACGTTGAGGTTGTAGGTAGATAACTCTTTAAGGGAAAAAGTACGCTCCGAAATAAGTGACCGTGCAGTCCACAATTCCCTGAATCTATGAAAGGCCTTCTCACTGACAAAACGATCTTTCCACGCATCCGGATTCCGAGTGCGCTCGACCCCTTCAACCACATGTTCATCCCCCTTGTTATCACTTGAATTCTCCCCAGATAAGGAAGTTGTAGGGGAAGTAGAGTATGAGTGTGCGCCGGAGGCAGATTTAGCTGGGCAAGCTGCCTGTGCAGGGGCCGGGGGAGATGAGACAGGGTCCGATGGAGATGACTGTGATGAGGCCTCCTTTGACGGAGCATACTCACTCCCCGATGGTGAAGGAGGGGAGTATCTAGCCCGAGTAGGCCGTCGGGATAACTAAGGAGGAATTAAAACTTTGGAC
The DNA here is from genome assembly GCA_005239525.1 of Nicotiana knightiana. NCBI lineage: Eukaryota > Viridiplantae > Streptophyta > Magnoliopsida > Solanales > Solanaceae > Nicotiana > Nicotiana knightiana. The sequence continues at coordinate 65,504 of ML390333.1, read as the reverse complement.
GGTTGCCTGGGTGCCCCCGGGCCTCTCCCCCTTTGAAATTTTCCTCTACCAGTTTGTTTACGACCGCCTCCTCGAGATAGCACCATTGTCTGCAAAGTAAACATAGGTGAACATGGTTAGTTTCTAGAGCATTGTTGTGCAGACACTTAAGTAACAATGAAGATTAACTGCACTGCTTTTAGGCCACCGCGGACAGCGAAAAATCAACCGCGGACCGTGGTGGGTGACCCTCTGATAAGCAAGACTCTCTGGACCTTCACATCGCGGACCGCAAAAAACCGACCGCGAAGTAAGATCCAGTGAAGTATCAGTTCTGAATAACAGGGACCGCGGACCGCGAAAAGTTGACCGCGGTCCGCGAAAAAGTAAGTTGGGTTTGCAAACACAAGCACCACGGTCCGCGAAAAAGGGACCGCGGACCGTGAAATGGGTTTCTACCTAAGGTTTCCAGATTTTGACTTTTCTACGCTAAAGTGTTCATTTAGTTAAGCCCTACACGATTAATCAGTATAATTGTATTCCAAGGGACTAACATGAACCTATTTGGACTAACCCTAACATTTTAAAAGCCTAAAAAGTGAAAAATTATGAAAAAGAAGATGAAAATAAAGAAAATGAAGAAATTAAGAAGTTAATTAAGCACAATTACACTTACTAGTTGCTTGGATGATAGTTTGGATAAGAGCAATGAGTTTCAGAGAATGTAGGAGTAAGACACAGTCGAAGGGAGCTTTGAATAGTTACAGTGCGTAAAGTAGGAAATTAAACCCTAGTTGCCTATTTATAGAGAAGAGTTGGGGTCCTTCAGTTAAATGGGCTTCGCAGACCGCGAAAAAGAAACCGTGGCCGCGAAGCAAATTCCAGTGAACTATTGTTGCAGCCATTGGACTTTGCGGACCGCGAAAATACAACCGCGGAAGCAAAGAAAATTCCAGAGAGGTTCTTCAAACAAGCTCCAGTGAACCATTGGTACAGCCATTGGGCTTCGCGGACCGCGAAAAGGAGACCGCGGCCGTGAAGTCAATTCCAGTAAGGTTCTGTTTCTACACTTAGCCAAATTTCCTGTGTCAAAATCATCCTACACATCCAAAAACCAGTTAGTGTAACAGTGAAACCTATTCTCCCAAGAAAAACAAAGAAAACGAAAATAAAGACACATGGGTTTCCTCCCAAGAAGCGTCTGATTTAACGTCGCGGCACGACGTATGTTACCGGTATCATTTGAGATGAAGAAGTGCCACCACGTGGTTGTCATCGACTTTGCCAAGATAGTGCTTTACCCGGTGACCATTTACTTTGAAGACTTCACCACTTTTGTTCTTGAGGTCAAGAGCCCCAAATGGAGTAACAAATACCACTTCAAAAGACCCACTCCACTTTGACTTGAGTTTTCCCGAAAATAGCCTCAACCGAGAATCGAACAATAAGACCAAATCACCAACCTTGAACTCTTTACCTCGAGCATATTTGTCGTGTAGGTACTTCATTTTGTCCTTATACAAGGACGAACTGGAGTGCGCATGGAATCTAAACTCATCCAACTCATTCAATTGCTCCACCCAAATATTTGCAATTATATCCCATTCCAAGTTCAACTTTTTCAAGGCCCACATAGCCTTGTGCTCCAATTCCACCGGAAGGTGGCATGCTTTTCCGAAGACCAAGCGATATGGGGACATCCCAATTGGTGTCTTATAGGCGGTCCGGTAAGCCCAAAGAGCATCATATAATTTCTTGCCCCAGTCAGTCCTATTGGCATTGACCATTTTGGATAATATTCTCTTTATCTCTCTGTTAGACACTTCAACTTGGCCACTAGCCTGAGGGTGGTACGGGGTAGTGACTTTATGATTGACCCCATACTTGGAAAGCAAGGAGTCAAAGGCTTTGTTGCAAAAATGTGACCCCCGTCACTGATAATGGCTCGTGGAGTGCCAAACCTAGTAAAGATATTCTTCTTGAGAAAGGTTATCACACTCCGCGTTTCATTATTTGGTAAGGCCACGGCCTCTACCCACTTTGACACATAATCAACCGCAACCAAGATGTACGTGTTCCCACATGAACTCACAAATGGCCCCATGAAGTCGATGCCCCAAAAATCAAAGATATTTGCCTCAAGAATCGAATTTAAAGGCATCTCATCCTTCGTGGAAATTCTCCCGGCTCTTTGGCATTCATCACACCTCTTCACTAGGTCACTAGCATCCTTATACAAAGTGGGCCAAAAGAACCCACAACTAAGCACTTTAGAAGCAGTTCTCACCCCTCCGTGATGACCACCATACGGTGAGGAGTGGCAACACTCAAGGATAAATAGTTGATCTTCTTCTGGTACACATCGTTGGATCACCCTATCGGTGTAAATCTTGAATAAATAAGGCTCGTCCCAATAGAAATCCAAGTTATCCCTTCGAAGCTTCTTCTTTTGGTTAGAAGAGATCTCACACGGGACAACTCCGGTGACGAGGAAATTAGCAATATCCGCGAACCATGGCATTTCTAGCATTGACATTGAAAGGAGTTGTTCATCCGGAAAACTATCATTGATCTCAAGTCTGTCACAAGGACGTCCTTTCTCCTCCAATTGGGACAAATGATCGGCTACTTGATTCTCACTCCCTCTTCGGTCCACGATCTCTAAATCAAACTCTTGTAATAACAACACCCATCTCATAATTCTTGCCTTGTAATCCTTCTTGGTCATGAGGTACCGGAGTGCTGCATGGTCAGTGCGAACTATGACCTTGGCACCCATCAAATAAGGGAGAAATTATTCCATGGCAAAGACTATAGCTAGAAGCTCCTTCTCTGTGAATGTATAGTTCATTTAAGCAGAATTCATTGTCTTTCTGGCATAGTAGATTGGATGAAACACTTTGTTCACCCTTTGCCCAAGCACAGCACCCACAACAACATCGCTTGCATCACACATAAGCTCAAATGGTGCACTCCAATCTGGCACTGTGATAATGGGAGTGGTAGTGAGCTTGTGTTTTAAGAGTTCAAAAGCTTGCATACAATGCTCATCAAAACTGAATTTAGCATCCTTCTCTAACAGCTTGCATAATCGATTCACCACCTTAGAGAAATCTTTGATAATCCGCCGGTAAAAACCGGCATGGCCAAGAAAGCTACGGACTCCTCTCACTAAAATAGGTGGTGGCAACTTTGAAATAACCTCGATCTTTGCCTTATCAACCTCAATGCCATTCTTTGAAATCTTATGGCCCAAAATGATTCCTTCCTCCACCATAAAGTGGCATTTTTCCCAATTCAAGACCAAATTCGTTTCTTCACACCGAGCAAGGACTCTATCAAGATGACTCAAGCATTCGTCAAAAGAATCCCTGACGACACTAAAGTCATCCATAAATACTTCTAGAAAGTCCTCCACCATGTCGGTGAATATTTCCATCATACATCTTTGGAAAGTGGCTGGGGCATTACAGAGTCCGAATGGCATGCGAGCAAATGCAAAAGTGCCATATAGGAAAGTAAAGGTAGTCTTATCTTGATCCTCCGGGTCTATCAAAATTTTATTATATCCAGAATACCCATTGAGGAAAAAATAAAAGGCCTGATCTGCGATCCTATCCAACATTTGATCCAGGAATGGTAAAGGAAAATAGTTTGTGCGGGTTACCATGTTGAGCTTGCGGTAGTCCATGCACACCCGCCATCCGATAACCGTCCTTGTAGGACTGATCTCATTTTTATCATTTTTTATCACTGTCATTCCCTTTTTCGGAACGCATTGGACCGGAGAAGTCCAAGCGCTATCCGAAATTGGATAGACAACACCCATATCAAGCCATTTTACAATCTCCTTCTTCACCACCTCTTGCATAGCTTCATTGAGTCTTCTTTGATGTTCCACGGAGGGTTTGGCTCCATCCTCCAATATGATCTTATGCATGCAAAAGGCGGGTCTAATACCCCGAATATCCGCCAAGGTCTAACTGATTGCTTTCTTCCTCCTCCTTAGCACTTTTAAAGTTGAGTCAACCTGCATTTGGGTTAGGCAAGAGGAAAGAATAACTGGTAAAGTACAAGAGGGACCAAGGTATTCATACCTAAGGTGGGAAGGAAGTGGCTTCAACTCCAGATT
>ML390333.1:24045-60378 GCA_005239525.1 Nicotiana knightiana | reverse complement strand
TATCCGCCATTTGCAAGCGCATAGAGGTCGCCCTAGGTTGTCCGATACCCAAAGTCTTGAACACAGAATATGGCATCAAATTTATGCTTGCCCCAAGATCACATAGGGCTTTTGCAAAGTCTGCACTCCCAATTGTGCAAGGAATAGTGAAAGCACCCGGATCTTCAAGTTTTAGTGCCATGGAGTGAACAATATCACTCACTTGGTGAGTCATCTTAATGGTATCACACTCCATGGACCGCTTTTTAGTCACCAAGTCCTTCATGAACTTAGCGTATCCTGGAATTTTCTCCAAGGCCTCAACCAATGGAACATTTATGGTAAGACTCTTCATCATATCAAAGAACTTTTTAAACTGGGTCTCTTGCTTCTGTTTTGCCAATCCCTGAGGATAGGGAGGAGGTGGTCTAGGCAATGGTGCCTTTGGGGACACCGGTTCCGGCATGTCAATTATGTGCTCCCTAGACGGGTTCACATTTCTACCCAAATCTTTCCCATTGTCATGAATGTCAATTCTTACCTCAACTTAAATTGGCTCATCCATTGCTTGTTCCACATCAACAGGTAACTCATCTTGGGGTACAACTTCATCATCAACAACAACCTTCATTGGCCCCGAAGCACTTGCTTCACCACCTTTTCCACTCCGAGTACTCACCGCCATGGCATGACCGATGTTGTTTTTGTTACCACCCTTGGGGTTCACTACCGTATCACTTGGTAGTGCACCCTTCGGGCATGTGTCTAAGGCATGTGAAATCTGGCCCATTTGTACTTCAAGATTTCGGATAGAAGTAGTGTGAGAGGATATCTGGGCATCGGATTCTGCATTTCTCTCCATCATATGTTTGAACATGTTTTCTATCCGACCCATCTCTGAGCTTGAAGAACTTTGTCCGTGAGATTGATATGGAGGGGGGTTGCTTGGTTGTTGGTACATCAGGGGCCTTTGAAAACCCGAACCCCGACTACCTTCGCCTCCCCAATTTTTGTTGTTATTTCTTCCATTCCAATTCCCTTCGTTGTTGTTCCCCCATTGTTGATCATTACTGTTGTTGCATTGATGATCATTGGTATTGCTCCAATTCCTAGCATTGTTAGTGTTCCAGTTTTGTGGTCGTTGGTTCCCCTAACTTTGAGTATTACCTTGCCCTTGGTAGTTGTTTGCATACATAACATCCTCATCTTGGTCATCATAATTTTTATCTTTTTCATGACCACTCGGCCCTTGATCACCTTGATCACCATGATTTTGCCTAACATTCCCCCGGGGTCTCCTTTGGTTTCCTTGCATATGCACTCCTTCCATAGCATTTACTTTCTTTGGCCCTTGCAATTGTTGGAGTTGGGCTTTAGCAAGTTGGTTCATGGTTTTTGTGAGCTCGGCAATTGCTTGTCCTTGTTCTTGGAGTTCCTTGTGGAGACTATTCACACCTATTTCCCCTTGAGGCACATTTGCTCTACTTTGCCAAGCCGAATATGTGCCGGCCATTTCATCAAGAATCTCACATGCCTCCGGGTATGTCAACTTCATAAAATTACCACCGGCCAATTGGTTGACCACACATTGATTTACTGTGTTGATTCCCCGGTAGAATGTTTGTTGTATCATAGCCTCGGTTATGTCATTGTTCGGACACTCCTTGACCATGGTTCTATAGCGTTCCCATATTTCATGTAGTGACTCGTTTGGCTCTTGTTTGAATGCCAAAATCTCATCTTGAAGGGCCTCCATGTGGCTTGGGGAAAAGAACTTTGCAATAAATTTATTCGCGAGCTCGTCCTAAGTGAGAACGGGAACAACCGTAACCGTAATGCGTCCTCCGACACATTAGTTTGCTTACTCCCCCAACATGTATCAACAAAGCCTTTGAGATGCTTATAGGCATTCTGGTGCGCGGCTCCGGTGAAGTATCCTCTTTGCTCTAGGAGAGTGAGCATCACATTTGTGATTTGGAAGTTCCCCGCTCGAATCCTTGGCGGGACTATGGCACTAGCATACCCCTCATTTGGAAGGACCCGAGGAGCAGCTCTAGGAGCTAGAGGTGGGGGAGGGTCTGGGACATCATCCTGTATATTGGCCTGTCGGCCCCTTCTTTGTGGAGGAATTTGATTAATTTCATCTTCTTGATTGTCATAAACCTCCTCCCCCGGAATCAGATTTCCTAGCGGATCAGCCATTGTACCTAAGTAACCAAAACAAGGAAGTTAAAAATAGAAGGAAAGAAAAACACACTACACTTCTAGTCACAAAGATAGTCACACCGTTAAAGCTCCCCGACAACGGTGCCAAAAAGTGATCACGCCTCACCCACACTACTATATAAGTAGGAAGGCAAGGATCGTGTAGCTTTTACCCGAATGGTCGGGATCAAATACACAGGGAGTCTATAATGGGAGTGAGTGTCTAAGTGATCTAAAAGGGTCGAGTGTTTTTTAATTGCACTTCTAAACATTTGTTGGTGGTGAACTATGTTGAGTGTACTCTATTGTTTGTAAGCTAATTAATGACTAAATTTGTTTTTGTTGTTGTTTTTTGATATTGATAAAGGCACTAGGGTCGTGACTTTTTCCTAGGTGGATAAACAACGGGGTTCAATTCTAAGGTAGGGGAATTGGCTAGGGATACAACTATAACCAATGCACGAAGGTGCTCACTCTATACCTCTCGGTAGTTTGAGTGATTTTACCATAATATCCCCTCTCGAGGTCAATTGTGTGTCAATTAATCAAGATATTAAGGATTAGGTAGGTTATTACTCTCTCGAGGTTTAACCCGTTAACTAGGGATCAAGTAGGGTTTGACCATTTCTGGGTTTAACCCAATTGATTGGGACTACCAATCTCTTGATAATGCCCTAATTTCCTATTAGGCTAATTTCTACACTCAAGTCTTCTTTCTCAAGAAAGACCCAAGTCATGAAAATGCTAATTAGTGTTTGCAACCACTAATTATAGCAATAGAAACCTTGAACTAGCCTAAATAGCCAACACCCATTAATTTCCCAACCTTAATTTCAAAACCCCATTACATACCCACACTAGGGTTGAGCCACAACCCTAGCTAATGGGTCTAGCTACTTATAATCAAAGATGAAAACAATGATAGAGAAGAAGAATAACCCATCTAATTGATTCCTAACAATGAAATTGAAGTTTCAATGTTAAAAATGCAAGAATAAAGCTAGAAAAATGAGAACCCTAAAATATTCACATGCTCTCTACTTCAAAAATTAAAAGATATGTAAAGAAATTACAAAATAGTCTATTTATAGTCTGCCAAATTTTCGGACAAAAATGCTCCTGCGGGACCACCGCGGACTTCGAAGACACGACCGCGGTCCACAAAAATAATGAGGCTACTGAGCTGCTGGTCTTCTGGTAAGGTACGACCGCAGACCGCGAAATAAGGACCGCGGTGAGAAAGTGCCTGGCATGCACCATCACTGGAATGCCACCGCGGACCGCGAAATGAGGACCGCGGCTGTGGTGGAAACTTGCATTGCCTTCAATCCTTACTAGAATGTCACCAAGGACCGCGAAATGAGGACCGCGGCCACAGTGGAAACTTGCATTATTTCCCAAGCTCACTGGAATGCCACCACGGACCGCAAAATGAGGACCGCGGACGCGGTGGAAACTGCCTTGTGTTCAATCCTTACTGGAATGCCACCGCGGACCGCGAAATGAGGACCACGGCCGCGGTGTAAACTTGCATTATTTTCGACCTCACTGGAATTCCACCGCGAACCGCGAAATGAGAACTGCGGTCGCGATGGCCTTTTGCTTGATCATCTTTGTTGTGTTTGATCCTTGTGTCAACTCCTATTTTGAACATATTTTAGACTGAGTGTCTTCATTTCTGATTCAATCCTGCAACAAGCACAATGTATAAGCTTTCAGGGCCACTTTGTGTACTGTTATATCCAAAATTTATGTATAAGGGACCGAAAAACGAGGCAAAAATCCAAGTTATCATTGGCCAGGCCACAGCGGGTCGCACCTGCGATGCTGGGGACCGCAGGAGAGGTCCCGCACCTGCGACTGGACAAATGGCACCTGCGGTCACACCAGAACAGGTGCACCAGCAGCTATTTTTTGCTGGTTTTTAGCCCCGTTAGGTGCTCGGGAGGCACCTGGGCCCACCCGAGCCCTAGTCCAAATATACCAATGAGTCCCAAATCATAATACGGACTCGCTCGAGCCTTCGAACACCCAAAACAACGCTAAAACTCAAAATCACACCTCCAAACCCCAAGAACAAAACTTAGGAACTTTAAGTTTTCTAGACTTCGCTAACAACGCGTCGAACCGACCTATACAACTCGGAATGACACCAAACTTTGCAGGCAAGTCATAACTAAGATAACGAAACTATTCCCGGTCTCGGAATTCCGTTCGGACCTCGATCACACAAAAATACATCCCAAACCAAAATATGAACTTAAGGAACTTCTTATTTCAATATTGGGCGGCGAAAATTCCTCTGGTTCATCAGAAACCCATTTCGAACATACGCCCAAGTGCGAAATCATCACATGAATCTACCAGAACCGACGAAACTCAATTCCGAGGTCGTTTACCAAAAATGTTGACCGCAGTCAAACTTGACCTTAAAGGCCAACCTTAAGGAACCAATTGTTCCTATTGCACTCTAAACACCTCCGAATCCCGGACCACCAGTCCCCCCAAGTCATTAATCATAAAAATCCGCTATGGGAAGTTTCATTTAGGAGAACGGGGTCCGATAACATAAAACGACCGGTCGGATCGTTACAAAGCATGTCATATTATTTAAGTCCGCATTATTAGAACTGAAAAGAGGAAGATAAGAAAAATAAAAAAATCAGAAAGAATAATATAAAAAGATTCATAGACGATGAAATATTTATTTCATTTCATTGAATTTGAAGATATGTGGGTTTACATTGGAATTTAAAAGACAAAAAACTAAAAACATTCGAGTTACACCCTTAAATAACTCGAAATGCAGAAAAGATGGCAATACTAAACTACTAGGATTCCTGCCTGACGGGGAATGAAGTAGCCTTCTAATTTTGAATTTTAGCATTGGGCCCCATGTACTGCACCTCAATAGTGCTCGAGCCTTCGCCCGGTTGGACCATGTGGACTATGTAGAGCATTTGCCTCATTGCTTCACAAATATCCTCAATTCCATCGGCCGTGAAGGCCTCTTCTTCCTATTTTATATACCTTGGCTTAACAAATGACAAGGCGAGGTGCGGAACTGGCTGAGGCAGGACCCACCCATTTTTCTTATGTTCATCAACCCATTTTTCATCAACATGGGTAACTTGGAAACCTATGCCAAAGAATTTCTTGTTGATAGCCAAGGTGACGGTTTCTGTGAAGCCCTGTAAGGATACCCCGAGCCCTTTCCCAGGCTTGTACCCATGTTTGATCATTTCGCTCGCGACAATGATTGATGCGCTTGATAAACAAGGTTGACGACATGGGGTTCCTTCCTCGCATTGGTCAGTGATTATGATTTCAAAGGCTTGGTAGACGACGTGTTCACTTCCCTCTCTAGCCTCCAAACATGGGACTGACGGGTCCCTGTAGATTGACTGTTCATCTTCTCCAGGGACAACTATTTCTTGGTTCTCATGTTCGAATTTGACCATCTGATGGATAGTAGAGGGCACGGCTCACGCAACATGGATCCATAGTCTTCCGAGGATAAAGTTATAGGAAGTGTCCATGTCCAAAACTTGGAATGTTACTTCAAAATATATGGGGCCAATGGTTAGGATCAAGTCAATTTCACCTATCGTATCCCATTTAACACCGTTGAAAGCACACACGCAAATATTGTTTTGTCTAATCCTTTCAGTCCCAATTTCCATCCTTTGTAATGTTGATAGATGGCAAATATTAACTCCGGATCCCCCGTCCAACATGACCCTTTTCACATAATATACCTCACGCTTGACAGTCAAGTAAAAGGCCTTGCTGTGGGCGGCTCCTTCGGGAGGCAAGTCATTTCGGTTGAAAGAGATTCGGTTGACCTCGACCTCACTGGAATTCCACCGCGGACCGCAAAATGAGGATCGCGGCCGCGGTGGCCTTTTGCTTGATCATCTTTGTTGTGTTTGATTCTTGTGCCGGATTCACTCCTGTTTTGAGCATATTTTATACTGAGTGTCTTCATTTCTGGTTAAATCCTGCAACAAGCACAATGTATAAGCTTTCGGGGCCACTTTGTGTACCGTTATATCCAAAATTCATGTATAAGAAAACGGAAAACGAGGCAAAAATCCAAGTTATCATTGACCAGGCCACAGAGGGTCGCACATGCGATGCTGGGGACCGCAGGAGAGGTCCCGCACCTGTGACTGGGCAACTGCACCTGCGGTAACACCAGAACAGGTGCACCAACATCTATTGTTTGCTGGTTTTTAGCCCCGTTAGGTGCCTGGGAGGCACCTGGGCCCACCCGGCCCTAGTCCAAATATATCAACGAGTCCCAAATCATAATACGGACTCGCTCGAGCAAAACAACGCTAAAACTCAAAATCACACCTCCAAACCCCAAGAACCAAACTTAGGAACTTTAAGTTTTCTAGACTTCGCTAACAACGCGTTGAACCGACCTATACAACTCGGAATGACACCAAATTTTGCAGGCAAGTCATAATTAACATAACCGAACTATTCCCGGTCTCAGAATTCCGTTCGAACCTCGATCACACAAAAACACGTCCCAAACCAAAATATGAACTTAAGGAACTTCTTATTTCAATATTGGGCGGCGAAATTCCTCCGGGTCATCAGAAACCCATTTCGAACATACGCCGAAGTCCGAAATCATCACATGAAGCTACCAGAATTGAAGAAACTCGATTCCGAGGTCGTTTACCAAAAATGTTTACCGCTGTTATACTTGGCCTTAAAGGACAACCTTAAGGAACCAATTGTTCCTATTGCACTCTAAACACCTCCGAATCCCGGACCACCAGTACCCGTAAGTCATTAATCATAAAAAGCCACTATAGGAAGTTTCATTTAGGGGAACGGGGTCCGATAACATAAAATGACCGGTCGGGTCGTTACAAAGCATGTCATATTATTTAAGTCTGCATTATTAGAACTGAAAAGAGGAAGATAAGAAAAATAAAAAAATCGAAAAGAATAATATAAAAATATTCATAGACGATGAAATATTGATTTCTTTTCATTGAATTTGAAGATATGAGGGTTTACATTGGAATTTAAAAGACAAAAAACTAAAAACATTCGAGTTACACCATGAAATAACTCGGAATGCAGAAAAGATGGCAAGACTGAACTACTGGGATTCCCGCCTGACGGGGAATGGAGTAGCCTTCCAATTTTGAAGATTAGCATTGGGCCCCATGTACTGCACCTCAACAGTGCTCGAGCCTTCGCCCGGTTGGACCATGTGGACTACGTAAAGCATTTGCCTCATTGCTTCACAAATATCCTCAATTCCATCGGTTGTGAAGGCCTCTTCTTCCTATTTTATATACCTTGGCTTAACAAATGACCTGACGAGGTGCGGGACTGGCTGAGGCAGGACCCACCCATTTTTCTTACGTTCATCAGCCCATTTTTTGTCAGCATGGGTAACTTGGAAACCTATGCCAAAGAATTTCTTGTTGACAGCCAAGGTGACGGTTTCTGTGATGCCCTATAAGGATACCCTGAGCCCTTTCCCAGGCTTGTACCCATGTTTGATCATTTTGCTCGTGACCATAATTGATGCGCTTGATAAACAAGGTTGAGGACATGGGGTTCCTTCCTCGCACTAGTCGGCGATTACGATTTCAAAGGCTTGGTAGGCGATGTGTTTAATTCCCTCTCTAGCCTCCAAACATGGGACTGACGAGTCCCTGTAGATTGACTATTCATCTTCTCCATGGACAACTATTTCTTGGTTCTCATGTTCGAATTTGACCATTTGATGGATAGTAGAGGGCACGACTCCCGCAGCATGGATCCATGGTCTTCCTAGGAGAAAGTTATAGGAAGTGTCCATGTCCAAAACTTGGAATGTTACTTCAAAATCTGTGGGCCAATGGTTAGGATCAAGTCAATTTCACCTATCGTATCCCGTTTGACACTGTCGAAAGCACACACGCAAACATTGTTTGGTCTAATCCTTTCAGTCCTAATTTCCATCCTTTGTAATATTGATAGATGGCAAATATTAACTCCAGATCCGCCGTCCAACATGACCCTTTTCACATAATATACCTCACGCTTGACAATCAAGTAAATGGCCTTGTTGTGGGCGGCTCCTTCGGGAGGCAAGTCGTTTCAGTTGAAGGAGATTCGGTTGACCTCAAAAAATCACTCTGCCATTCTTTCCAACTGCTCAACCGTGGTCTTAATTGGAACATACGCCTCATTCAGCGTCTTTATAAGCACCCTCTACTGTTCGTTTGAGATCATCAATAAGGACAAAAGTGAAACCTGGGATGGATCCTTTCTAAGTTGATCAATTATAGCATACTCCGAGGTTTTCATCTTCCGAAAAAATTCCTCTGCTTCTTCAGTAGTAACTGGCTTATTGAGGGGAAAACGTTTGTGCTTGGTTTTTTTCAATTCTTCTGGGTTGTGATACCTGCCTGATTGGTTTGTTTCATTTACTTCCCCTCTAATTTCCTTCTCTTTGTATGTGACCAACGTCTGTTTGTAGTTTCAAGGGATGGCAGTAGTATGTCTTATGGGATTTTATGGCACGCGGCTAATGACCAAACGATTATCCAGCCTAGGTGGAATGACGGGCCTTCGTGCCACGTAAGTCCCTTTTGGTACATACATGTTTGGCAGATTTGGTGTGGTTTTCCTCTGCTCCAACCTCTTGGGAGGGCTTAACATGAGTTGTCCCTTCCTGGGGGCTCTTGGGACGTAGAGAATGGCTTCTTTGGCAGGTGTTGCCCCTGTGTTTTCTTCCCCGACCTTTTCTTCATTTTAGGGAGAAAAGTTTACCTTCTTCTCAACTCTGAATTTTTTTCCACCGCTTTAGGTTTCCTCTCTGAATCAGCGATGACGATATTAACTTTTAATGCAGGGTCGAATTCGTTATCTTCACAAATCATCTCGATAACCAGCCCGTTGTTGTGAGCCGATAACAGGTTGTTGGTTACATTAGGGACTTCCTCGTCCCTTAACACTACCTGATTCTGTTCGATTAGGTTCTCTATTGCTCTCTTAGGGGTCCAACAATTTTCGGTGTCATGCCCTTCCGCCCCGGAGTGATAAGCGCACCTGGTACCTGGCCTGTAGGAGGGAGATTCTAGGTTCTATCTGTTCGGAGGTACATGATGCAACAGGCCCATTTGGACTAATTTTTGGAAGAGGATGGAATACGACTCACCAATGGGTGTGAAGTTTTTTTTCTAGGTGGTTCACGGGGACGTGTGTTATATTGGTAATTATTTTGTGGTGGACGGGGATTATTCGAGGCTTGGTGAGGAGGGTTGTTTCTTGGAGGTGGAGCTCGGTTCTGATTGTAATGTTGTTGTTGTCGGGTGTATGGTTGGGCATTCATTAATGCATAAGGATGAGGGGTCATAGCATACGTTGCGTCCTGGTAAGGGTAATAATTCTGCGGGGCCCTGGAAGGTGGACCAGAATAATCCCGGGGTCACCGAGAGTTTCTTAAGCTCAAAGCCATCATGGCTCCCTCTTTTTTTTTCTTCCGACTGGACAAACCTCCCGAGCCGCTCTGAATGGCTTGGTAAGTGGCTCTTAAAGCTGATTGACTTAAGATGCGGCCTATTTTCAAGTCTTATCCCATTATTAATAGCAGAAGTGTGAGCCGACTAATTCAGGAAAAAACTTTCACATGTGCATAGGAAGACTAGAACACTGTTCAACCAGTCGGTCTCACAGTCAGGCAGTAGAAATACAAGAAAGAGATTATTGGTTTTCTTGCTCCCATTTCCTCATCTGCGCTCATCAAGACAACTTTGTTCGATTAAAAACCACTGAAATGTCAAGATCCAAATTCGAATTGGTTCCTGGTCCTGGTCAGAGACCAAAGTGTTCACGCCAGCGGTCCAACAAAGAGCACTTACCTTCCTAAACCAAGAAAGATTCAAGAATCAATCCATTGCCAGAAAGATACAATACGACTTAGCCAAAAAAGGTGAGCGCCTAGTGCGAGCCTTATTGAAAACGGACTAGCTAACGAGAAATCGTTCTAAAGCAAGAAACAAGGGAGAAACAACTCTGATTCCTTCACCGAGAACGAGAAGGAAGTTTTATAGAACGAACAAGCACTAAACAAGGGGGTGGTAACACGATGTATAGAGTCTGACACCTGCCCGGTGCTGGAAGGTCGGAAGGAGGGCGTGATATTCCAATTCTACATAGTTCTGTGATCCGCCGAACGAAGTGGTTCTAATGAACCATATTGGGAGAGATCCCCCCACATGGTAGCGATCCAACTAAAGATTTTGATTCCAGTAGGGACAACAATGATCATAGTAGCTGCAGAGGATTGGGGGTACGGAAGATAAGAAGAGCGACCCAAAAACGGAAAGAAGAGTATGAGGGGCTTTTAATGATCCCTAAGTCTCGCATGAAGAATTCTTATTGCAGCTTTATGATGGCCCACCATCACAGGGAATCTCAAAACCCCGTGCTCCATAGTAAAGCACATGTTTGAAAAAAAGCACCCAATTCCATGTCTTAAACATGATTAGGGTTAAGGGAAGGATTGTAGCTGGATAGTAGGCGGCGGGGAAAAAGGATATGGTTTTGGTTCTCTTCTATCCTATTCCTTCAATCAAAGAAGAATCCATGCCCAGGTCTAGTTCCAGCGCATAGTCAGAGTCTTCCCAGGGCTAGTATACAAGATGATCAATATAGTAATAGGATACATCTGCTGAAGGCAAGACTCATGTAACAACAAGCTAGACCGAAGCTCAGCCATAATTGGTTTTGGTCGTTGAAACTTTGCCGTAGTGACAAAGCTTCATAGTCCGAAGGCAGGCCAGCAAGAAGGAATGTAAACATATCAGATTGGGACATGATTAGTTGGCGATGAACAAGTAAGAATTGCCTCAACAGTCACCCGTGATTCGATAGTTCCATTTTTCGCTGATGCAGGCCGATTGGGATCCCAATAGTCAATCGTTCCTCACCCTCATTCCAATCAAATCTATTCGAACCAAGAAGTTACATCTCACATTTTCTAGGGGTAAAGACGATGCTCTCATTTGGGGATGTGCTAGGGGCAGGTCAAGTTCGTTCAGCTTGAGGGATAAATTACGTGGCTGACTTGCCAGTCCATCAAATATCGTAGTTTATCTTGCCATTTGAAATATTTTCCCGTGTGACTAGGAATTCTCAGTGAAAACCTCTCAATTGTCATCATCTGGCCTCTCTTGCTACCACGGTAACACCTTCTTTTTCTCATACAAGTAGCCCCTAAGCGGGATAATTCTATAACCCAAGTTTTGGGCATATAGCTGATATAGGATCTTGTGGAACAGGATCTGATTCTGCAATCGGTTCAGTACAAATGAAGAAATTTTGAAGAAAAGGGTCAAAACTCGCTATCTACGATCCCTATTGCCTTACTACTAGCACTTGGGCTTGCCTTACGCTTTAATTCAAGCTAACTAGATAGGTAGGATAGGGGAACCCACTCTTCTTCCTTGAGCTCGATTAGGGGCCCCTTCCCTCCATTCTCTCAAGTATCTCTCCGCTTCCTCTGCCGTTTTCTACCATTTCTCCAAGTTTGATGGCCTCCGTGAATGGTTTGCCCATTGTAGACATCATGTTTTGGAAATAATTAGCCTATTGGGACGCTTGTTCACGCCATTTGATAGCATACTCCCGGAAGCTTTCCGAGGTTTTCTTTTTTAGGTTGGACAAAGAATTTCTATCCGGAGCTATGTCCACATTGTATTGGAATTTCCTCACAAAATCCCGGGCAAGATCATCCCATTATATGCGAATGGGAGATGTCTTGGTCTATATACCATTCAGAAGCAATTCTGGTGAGGCTCTCTCCGAGGTAGGCCATTAACAACTCTTCTTTTCCACCAACACCCCTCAGCTGGTTACAATATCACTTTAAATGCGCAATCGGGTCTCCATTCCCATCATATCTCTCGAACTTTGGCGTCTTAAAGCCCACAGGTAAATGCACGTGAAGGAACATGCACACACCGGCATATGACATGCTCTTTTGGCCACTAATGCCCTGTATATTCTTGAGGCTTTGCTCGATGTTTTTCATTTTTTGTGCTATATCCTCTTGTTCAGGATTCCTTACGGTTCTCTCCTATTCTACGGGAGATTCAAATTGTGGGTGCTGAGGATAGGAATTTGGGGTGACCCGAGCGGTATCCAATTGGAACTGGGGAGCTTGGAAAGTGAAGGAGGATGGTTCAAAGCTTTGTCGAGGCAGTGTTGGTTGTGCCATACTAGTGGCTGGTAGTATTGTGAACACGGTAGATGGTATTCCTGAAGATGGTGCCGGGGGGCGAACCTCAAAAGTAATTCCAGTGAAGTTTGTTGTCATGGTGGGGTACCCAAATGGAAGGAATGGGTTAGTTATTGGGATAGGGACATTTGTAGTTCCTCCCATCCTAGGGATTAATTCAGAGAATCCAGGGATAGCACTGGGTGGCTCCCTGCCATTAGACCATGCATCCCACATTTCTAGCATGCGAGATCTTAGACTTCTATTTTCCTCATCAGTTGATGACTCTGGCTGTGGGATAATCGATGCAGGGCTATCCCCGGGCTCAACGGTAGGTAGATGACTCTCTGAGGCCATGGAGATACTTCCTTTAGATCTCGTGAAATAAGGGTGTGAAGCCATATTACCACCACAAAACCACCCACCTAAAAATAGACCCTGTTCTTTTAAACCATACACAACAAATCGGTTAGTTCGATACTTTTAACACATAGGGAATTGCATATTGGGGGATGCAATGTACCTAAAAAGTTAAACATTTTTCTAAGATGTTTTGCGATGGCTCTGTGTTTCATCCCAACTTTATTGTCTCCCGCTTTGCATTATTAATTACTTTCTGTTAGGATTGTGATCGAATCCTATGTGGATTGCCAACGTATCATTACGCCGCATGAATTAGATCATTACGTAGTTCAAGGAATAGATATAAAGTAACACAATGAATTTTTTTCATTTCATTAATAAAGGATATCTCTTTTTGGTTTTTCATTGTAGGGAATGAAATTACTGACAACTATAAAGGAAAACAATACAGACTCGAAAAAAAATGACAAAAAAATTTAAAACTCCAGAAAGCAGTAAAGTACAGACTCGAAAACTGGATAATCAAAAGTGCATGAGAGCTTCTACTGGTCTTATTGGAGTCTATGGGGCATTGGTTAGTCTTTGCGCGGGCCTCCGTCCAATGTCTTCTTGAAGACGGTCCAATTCATCCATCACCTGGTGGACGAAGGTCATCATAGAAGCGAAGAACATGGACCTAGTCATGTCTTCACACTCGTGACATTTCATTACGACATAGTCAACTATTTCCTTAATCCTAGTTCTGATGACTCCTTTCTACTGAAGCAGACGCCCAATTTGTTGTGCCTGGGCTTCCAAAACTTGTGCACTTCTGTTGTTTTGGTCGTGTAGTTGTTGCACACTTTCTTCTAGTTAGAAAATTAGTGTGTAATAGTGCTCTTTTTCTATCTTCAAATTTTTGGTTTGCTGACCATTTCATTCCTAAGGACAAACAAATTTTCTTTTAGAATGGCTATTTCTTTGCCATATTTCTGTGTCAAATGGTGGGCTTGTTCTTCTGCTCCCTTAGCTAGTTTTGTTTGAGCATCTAGCAAATCCCTTTCGATTTTTATCAAGTCAGTTGCATAGTCGTGGACCTTCATTCTTAAGTTGTTGATGATTTTTTCATCTCTCTCGCTTCTTACAGGCGTTTCGGCGGCTATCCTAATGTTCCGGAGTTGGGCTCGGAGCGCCTCGTTCTCTCTGTTTAATTTTCTCTTTTCTCCTTCAGCTACCTACGCCTGCAAATCATTGTCAAATGCGAGGTTTCTCAAATTTTCCTCCAAGGCATGGATAGTGGCTTGATATTTTCTTTTTCTTTTTCTCCCCAGACCAACCGTTCTTGGATTTTGTCATCAAAAGCTTGAACATGAGGCCTTTTGGCGGGCCTTTCTGGCTCGGGCTATGGTTCCTCATCAATGCAAATCCTTTTCTCGAACCATGCGGCATAGCCCAGATCTACTTCACCTTTGGCAAGATCAGGTACTTGAGTGTCTTCTTTCAAGTATCGGCACCCAATCTAGATTTGTTGAATTAAAGCTTCGGGAAGTGGGGCTTCGGGATGTAGCTCAATTACTTGGACACTCAAATCTTCATCCTCAGGTACTACTTGATATCTTCCCAATTGCCTCAGGACCCTTTGGGGTGCATATGGTTGGACATTTCTCAAGCCCATCAATATTAAATAGTTTTTTGTGGCTGACATATATATAACTTCCCTCACTGGAAGCCATCCTAGAGTCCACTCAATCTGATTTGCCTTTATGTCACGACCAAATTCCCAACCCACGGGATCGTGATGGCGCCTAACATAATACTTGCTAGGCAAGCCGATGTTAGAAATTTACTAACCATTTCCTTTAAATGTTTACTTGAAACAATAGAAAATCTTAAAAATAAAATAAATAAATCTAATGCTTTCCAATAAATTACTTCATGAATAATATTAGATAAAATAAAACGAACCACAAACTATTACCAACTATATATCTACCCAAGGTCTAGTGTCACAATTCATGAACTGCTAAAGAGTACTACAAATAATGGGCTGAAAGAATCATATATATGTTTTTGAATGTAATAAAACAGTGTCTATAAAATTAAGAGAATACTCCAGGAATATGCGGATGCCAGCATATCTACCTCGTATCTCCGTGGGAATAATGTCAGCTACTACTTTCACCTAACTCTGACCGGTACCTGGATTTGAACAAGAAGTGCAGAGTGTAGTATCAGTACAACCGACCCCATGTACTGAGTAAGTGTCGAGCCTAACCTTGACGAAGTAGTGACGAGGCTACGACGGGGCATTATCAATATAACCTGTGAACAATAAATATAATAAAGCAAAAAATAAATAATAATAATAAACTAAATAACTAGTAACTTGCAACAGTAAATAAAAACAACTCGGATAACTCTTTTCAGATATCAGCTATAATCAACTCCTCAAAATTTCCAAGTTTTAATTTAAATCACAGTAAAAATCAGAGTATGAAAACCTTTTTAATAAAACTGGAGTTTTTCCAAAATCCTTATTTTTGAAAATCAATAAAACATAAATATTCACCCTTATCGCTCCTTGTTGCGGCGCGCAGCCCGCTCCCACATGTCCACCCTTATTGCTCATCCCTATATATATCACCCTTATTTATCGTGTTGCGGCGTCCAACCCGATCCCACCTGTCCACCATTATCACTCCTTGTTGCGGTGTGCAACCCGCTCCCACCATACAATCACATCACTTTATTTATAAAAAGGTATTTTCACAATTTAAGTCAAAGTCTTTCACAATATTTATGTCTCAACAATTGTAAACAGAACAAGTTTCACTTTAAATAACAGTAAGAGCTGAATATGAAATAATGACAATAAAACAATGATTATTCCAGCCTTTAATTTATAAACAGTAAAACATGAATATTCTCCCTTATTGCTCCTTGTTGCGGCGTGCAACCCGATCCCATCTGTCTACCCCTATTGCTCCTTCGTGTATATATATATATATATATATATATATCACCCTTATTTCTCCTGTTACGGTGTGCAACCCGATCCCACCTCTCCACCCATATCACTCTGTGTTGCAGCGTGCAACCTGCTCCCACCAGACAAATCACATTTCATCTACTTATTTATAATAAAGTTTCACAAATCGGATTCCAAGCTTTTCACAATACTTAAATCTCAATTATCATAAACAGGAAACTGTACTATTCAGAAACTTTACCAATTATCACTACACAGCGAAACCAACCGAAATGTATAACGTAACATTAACAACCAGCTCGACCAGATGTATCACAATGTGACTAATGATCAAGTAACACTTCCAAAATACTTGGAATAATACTTAACACAAGTCGACAAAAATAATTACACATGGAGGCATCAATGATCATAAAACTATTTAAGCTAGGAATCAATTAAATTAGAAATAAGGAAGGGACCACGTTCAACAAATAATTTAGTGGTGCATAGATACTCGTCACCTCACCTATACACCACACACATGCAATTTCACATAGCATTTAAGTTGGGGATTCCTATTACCTCAAGTCAAGGTTAAACCAAGCACTTACCTCAAATTCGCAGGTCACTCACTGCTCAATTACCACTTTTCCTTTAGAGTCTTGCTCTGACCCGCTCGAATCTAATCATAATCAGATTAATACCATCAACATAGTCTAACGAATCTAATTCCACAATAAAAACTACCAAATATGACAAAAATCCAAAATCGGCCAAAATCCGACCCTAGGGCCCACATCTCGAAATCAGTCAAAAATGCAAAATCAAAACCCTCGTCCTCTCTTGAGTCTAACCCATATAAAATTTATCAAAATCGGACTCCGTTTGGTCCCTTAAATTCCTACCTAAAACTCTCCAAAACTCAAGCCCTAACTCCTTCAATTTCACTTTAAAATCATCAATCAAATCCCAAAAACGAAGATGGATTTATGAAACATAACCAAAAATTAGTAAAGAACACTTACCCAAATCCTTATGGTGAAAATCGCCTCCAAAATCGCTCAAATCCGAGCTCCCCAACTCAAAATATGACCGAATGAACAAACCCTTATTTTATATATTTTTTTGCGAGCTATTCTACCTTGTTTCTCATTCCAAACAATCCTGAAACTCACTTTTTATGCCTCTAGTTGATTCCTCGTGAAATTCTAGTCAAGTTAGGATTTTGAATCACCCAATTTGACCTTATAATGAAGGAGATATGTATATTTTAATATTTGCAAATAGTGCATATTTTTAAATACGTCGTCAGTGGTAATTTCGTAATTAATCTGAAAAATCCGGCAACCTTAGTAAAATGACCATAAAATCCTCATACGATGTCCAAATTCGATTATTCTTTTTGCTACAGTTCGATAATGACGATACGGGTCTAATACTTCAACCAAAGCAGAAACCAAAGCTTATTTGTTCAATATGATATCATTTATGCTTGAAAAACAACGTCGAAACATAAGAAAAACGAGCACAACACAACCCAAACCTATCCGAAACTCACTCGAGACCCTCGAGAACTCAACCAATAATTTAAATAAGTCATATATTACTAATCGAACTTAGTCGAACCTCCAGAACACTCAAGACAACACTAAAACACCAAATCAACCTCGGTAAACTTCCAAAATTCGCTAACGACGTCGAAACCTACCAAACCACATCTGAATGACCTCAAATTTTGCACACACATCACAAATGACACTACGAACCTATTATAACTTCCGTAATTACATTTCAACCTCGATACCTGATTTTCCACTTTCGACCAAAATCACCAAATTTCTAACTTTCGCCGATTCAAGCCTAGAACGGAGTCTTAGTTCATAAAATGACCCCTTGGGTCATCACACTTTAAAGTTCTCAAGTGGATTATCCAAGCTTCAACACCTTCTGAGGAGTTTTAATCTTTCACTCTTTCTTCATAGCTTTCAATGAAGTTGCTCTTGCTTGGACCGTAGTTCATAAATTTTGGATGATGGCGAAGGTGTTCAATTAACCATATTTGTAACCGAATGTTTCAACCTTCAAAGAATGTCGCCCCCTACTTACACCGTGTCAATGGCCAATGGATGTCCGATAATATTAGTGGAGCGAGTGTGTGATCTTCCTTGGTAGTTAGGACTTGTGCGATTCTAGCCATACGGATATCAACTGTCCCCTTTTCCTTTGGGAAGACCATGACACCCAGAAATGCCACTATGAAGGCAAAACGACGGTGAATTTTCCAAGTATCTTTGCTTTGTTTGTTGTTCAACCCTTTTTCATGCGTTTCAACCCCCTCTAGATGCCCATACCTGGAGTATAGGGAGTACAACGAGCAACAACCCTCCTCACACGGTTATTTCTTATTTGCTCACTGATGTTCATGATATCAAATAAACGGCGCACTGTCATAGGCCTCGAAAATATAAGCTATTGATTTCTCAGACCCCGATCAAAACTTGTATACCCCATTATTTCCTCCAAGGTGGGAGTGAGCTCGAAGCCTGATAAGCGGAAGACATTACGGACAGGATCCCAAAAGGTCACTAAAGCCTTGATTATTTCATGGCTTAACTTTCATGATATTGGTGAGAGCACCCAGATTTTCGAATACCCACTTTTGACCCTCTTTGTCTAGATCATACCACCACATTTGGAGTTGTAGTGGAGCTTGCTCTATGGCATTCAATGGTGGATTTTGGACGGTATTTATTCTGTACTTGTGAGTGGGTAGGGTTCAGTTTGACTCTAATTTTGAAAGACAAGACCATCAGACTCTTTTTGCAAGAACCAGTGTTTAATTTTTAAAGAAATATCACCTAAAGGAGGATATTTGTGCAACATCGACCAGAACGGCATTTTTGCAATAGTGGACCCTTCTTACTTTCGAATAAAGTTTTGAGGCCGAAGTAAGGCACTTTTTCTAGGAAAAGTGATGATTTATGGACAGACATGTACGTTCTTAGCGAGAATAGCCTTTCAACAATGTAAGGTGTTCTAAGGCTATTCCGGCTAGAATGACACAAGACTTAACCGAAAATGGGTCGATTTTATATTTTGACCAACGGACATACTTTATTACATTATTTGGTTGGAACAATTGGGGTCGGCACCGATGAGGTTTGACTACGTATCTCACATCCGGTGAGAATCAGACCCGCGTAATTCAGACAGTATTGGCACAACTAGAAAAATATGATATTGACTCAATTTTATTTTTTTGAAATACATTCTTTTTTTTTCTTTAAATTTTGGCAGAGTTTCGAGGCATTTTCAAATACAGGGATTTTAAAACCAGGGTAAATTTTCTATTCTACTTCACTCTTGGTCTTTTTGTTGTTTTTCTTTCCTTAGCCAGTCAACAAACAAGCTGAAACAAATGCATGCACAAGTAGCAGGTAAGATGCATCAGGATGGTCTTTTATTTCGGGTACACTTGTCCTAGACGGACCCAACCCCTGTGTTGAGTCCCCTAATTCAAAGGCACATGATGAAAATAAACATTCCTACTAAGGATCCAGATGAGGCTTTGTTATTCTTGTTTTAAACCTGGGGTTGTGTTCTAAACCTGGCTTACCCGAGCGGACAACTCGAGCCGAGGAGGGAGCGACGTACCGGGAGCACGAAAGTCTACCCGGCCTAGTGGTTGATCCATCATCGTTCTATTTGGTATGACTTCTAACAGAAAGGCGGGCCACGCGAACGTGTGCACCATATTTTAGAAGACTCGGAAGGGGGAAGTAACAAGGCAGTTTAATACAATACAAATAATATCAAAGCGGTAAATGAATAGCAATAAACATATTAGGCCCACAAAAATATAGTAATATCACAATCAATAAAGCCAAGTAAAATCACATTAAAAGCTCGAGTTCTTGAACCCTGAACCAGAGATTCTAGGTTCGAATCCCCAGCAGAGTCGCCAGAGGTGTCACACCTCCTTTTTTCTAATGGGGGATATGAGAGTTTTTCCAATTTAAGTGACATAATTTAGATTGGGATTATTTAATTAATTTAAGAGTCACCACTCGGAATTATTTATTTTCGGTGTTCCGAGTCACCATTTATTTTTAAAATTCCAAATTGAGAAAATTTTGACTCCGTTCAAAAGTTTGCGAAACTAGAAGACCGGGTAAGGAATTATGTTAACCCGGGAGAAGGTGTTAGGCACTCCTGAGTTCCGTGGTTTTAGCACAGTCGCTTTGGTGATTTATACTTGGCTTATTTTATCTAATTACTCATTTCAGGACCTATGTTTATTTTACCTTTTACCGCTTCTAATTACTCGATTATTCGTATTTAAGAGGATTATCTTAAGACGAGTTATGCATACGTATACTCGTTTAATTTGGTGTGTCAAAATCATGTCACGCGTACGTGTACATAATACACGACATTCAGTTTATTTAAGAAAAATTTAATCAAAGTCGCGCGAACACGTACCTTGAATTTATTTGAAAAATCGGGATCACGTCATGCGAAAATATACGCAATCACGATAGTAGTTTAAAAACCGCGCCTAAAAGAATTTTTACGAGTTTTTGATTAAGGCGTTTTATTTACTAAGAATGTTTAACCATGGTTACGAGAACGTGTTCCTCGGCTTGTTTTTGGCATCACAACTATGTCACGTGTACGTGTACATAATTGTAATAGTTAATTCGATTAGAAGCACCTAAAGTTATTCTTATGTATATAAACTAAATACCCTATGTCATGTGGCCAAGTGTAAAGGCCCAATACTATGTGATATGTTTGTTTGTATCAAATGTGGCAGCTTCTATATGAGTTGCCAAACATGACCAGATTTCAAAGTTTGGGGCCTGACAAGGACTGAATCCAAATGAACTCTAGCCCAAGACATATATTATTCGTTATTGGGTCTAGCTAATGAATTCAGCTTGAAAAGAATTTGGGCCTGCTTGAGTCCAGTTGACTCTGGCCCAATGCATATTTTAAGGCAGCTAAATGAATTCAGTCCAAAAATAATTTGGGCCTAGTAATCATGGAGTCTAAATGACTCTGGCCCAATATAATATTATTAAGTATTTAATCAATTAAGCACATTTAATTCAGGGAGACCTGGGCCTAATAATGAGTCCAAAAGACTCTATCCCAATATTCATTGGTGGACAAATAAATGGAATTACCTAAAAATGATTTGGGCCTGATGGAAATGAGTCCAAGTGACTCTGGCCCTATGCATATTTGTGTGAATGAGTTTGAGATTAAAATCTATAATAACAATTATAAAATTTACCTATATTTTATTTGTCATTTAAAGTACAAGTTAAAAGGAATTTTGGGATACGAATAAAATAAATCAAAATTTGGGTTAAATTTGGATAATTCTTACTGATTGCCTAAGTCTTTTATTTCTTATTAACTTATGTTAAGTGATAAATTTAAAAATCATTGGCATTTGAAAGTTTAAAGTGATTGTTTCTAGTCAAATTGTTTGCTTAATTTATTAACTGAAACCTAAGATATAATTCCATGGACCCAATTGGTTTGGGCTTGAAACTGTATTAGGGTTTGCTACCCAATTGGCCCATAAAAGCCTAGTTTTCATGACCAAAATTAATAAAATTTGAATTACTATATTTAATTGTTTAAAACAGTATAGTAAAGAGATTAATATATTAAACTAATTCATCGCATAACACAGAATATATAAAGCTTTACTAAAATAGAATTGTTTTCTACTACGTATACGCTTTCATGAAATATATGAAGCTTTAAACAGATCTTTGTAGTTTTCCAGAATATTTTAATATAAAGCTAATATAACTTGAACTTCCTAAACAGTGTAAATAATTACTCCTACATGAATTCATACATAACTCCCAACCAAACAACCTTAGCCAACATGATTTATGCAATATTCAAAAAAAAGAAGATTTAATAAACAACAAGTCAGAATCATGATAAAATAAAAATTAAACATTACATTTGTCAAGAGAGTACCTTGATAGCAGCTAATAAACAAACAAATAAATCTCTGAAACTTGAGTAAGGCAGCAGAAATAAAACCCTAATAGGAAAAACCATTCGGATTTCTTAAAATAGGAAAGGCGTGTATGTTTTTGTTTCTGAAAGATCAAGGTTGATTTTCCAGAAATTTTCTTTTGAAAATGAAGGGGAAAAAATCTTAAGGCAGTGTAGAATTTTTTTTATGTTTTTGTATGTAAGTGTATTCAAAATGTGTATGAGTATTCAGATTTGTACCTATCTATGAGTTTGTCTATATATGTGTAGCTATTTCAGTGTGCTTCAGGTGTATTATAATAAAAAAAAAGAGGAGTGTATATATAAAGTGAGTGAGTGAAAAGGTATAAGAATTAGGGTACAAAAGAACCTGCCGGAATTCCCTGAAAATTAGGGAAAAGGCATATTTCTTAACAGAAATGGACAACTGTCCAATTTCTAGTACCTTCCTTATCTCAGAAAATGGACAAGTGTCCAATTTCCGGATATTTTTGGATCTTATCCCTATTTTTTTACTCAGCATTGGGACAACTCTCCCTTATTCTAGAAGTTTCTAGTGTTTTCTGAAAACTTTTAGAATTAAAATTTCCCAAATTGACCCTTAAGGGCCTTGGATTTTCCTCAGAACCAGATTGGTTCTGGGACTGAATCAGGTGACTCTTGGCCTAAGGACTTGGTCTCTTAAGCTTTTTAACAAAGCTATGGGCTTTTCTATTCAGACAGGCCCAATTGATGAGCCAAATGGAACGGGCCAATTTAGTTAGGTCCAGCTCTTAGATAACAACTAAATAAAATAGTAATAGTAAACAACAATTAATTTAAACAAAATAAATCAAACAAAACAGTAATACTACTACAAAACTAAATGCAAAACTAATAAAGATAAAATGTATAATGATACTAAAAATAAATTAAAAAACAGAATGCAAAAAAGGAAAAATAAATTAATCTAGCATTGTTTTTACTTTATCTTAATTAAGTCTTGTTTGATTAATTAACTAAGTCAAACAAAATAATGAACACCATTAAAATAAGAATAGTAGCAACAATAAAACATGCAATAACAGAAAAATTAAGGAAGAAAAAAAACAAGAACAGAAAATAACATAAAATAAAAAGATCTAGCCGTGAAAAAATCCTCGTGCCAAGACTCTCATCTGGGATCTGAGATCCTTGATGGGATATCTTGATAGGAGGATTATTGAACGGATTAGGTGGATTTTAGGGTTTCGGAGATCCTAGATCTAAGATCTAGGGTTTTGGGGGATTTGGTTGGTATGGTGAGGTTCAGGGAGGTGAGGAGAGTGTACGGAAAGAGTTTGAGGGGTTTTAGAAGTCTACCACCGTCGTAGGCGATTTCCAGCGGCGGGGTTAGGATTTCGGTCGTTTTTAGGTGTAAGATTTATTATTTTTATAGGGTTTTTGGGGTGAGGATTTGTGAGATGAGGTTTAGGAAGAGTAGGGGAGAGAATGGGGTTGATTTGGGGTGTTTTTAAGTTTCGTCGTCGCCTTAGGTGATTTCCGGCAGTGGCGTGGAAGGAGGATATTAAGGCGGCTAGAGTCTGGTGGTGGTTTAGGGTGGAGAGGTGGCTAGAGAGAGAGGTGAGAAAGGGTATCGTTTTAAATTGGGGGGGGGGGGCGGTGAGTGAAGGTTAGGACACTTAAATACTTAGGGGGAGGGAGTTCCAGGTCGTTAGATCTATCGAAGATCAGCGGCCTAGATTGTTTGGCCTCTAAATGACGCCGTTTAAATGAGTGGCAGGCTAGACCATTTAGGGGGTATTGGGATGGGTATTTTTTAATTGAATGTGGGATTGGGATGGTTTTAAAGATTTAGCACAGTCCGGTTTTAGGCCAATTAAATCCCTTTTGCTTGATTAATTTTAAAACTTAACTAATTTTAATTAAATCCTAAATTAAACAATAAATTATCTCAGATTATAAAAGTACAATAATTATCTATTTGTATTATTTACACAATTAGTCAATCTTAAGTTTTAAGAAGAAAAATTACTAGTTTTAATCATTGAAACTAAAAATGTCAAAAAAATAAATAAACATTTTTTGTGACTTTCTTTTAATTATGTAAATAAATTATGTAATTAGTTATAAATTTAAAAATAAATAGAAATAATTTATTTATTAATTTTGTAGTCGTATTTTTGTAGGGTAAAAATTACATGCTCACAATTAGTTGTTGATTAACTAAAGTCTTTTGGATAAAGACTAAGGCAAAACGTGGCAGCAAGGCTTTTAAGGGAATGTGACTCTTAAATCCTTATAACAAGGTGGCATATTAAGAGAGTTTGTGGATTAGTCATCATCTAAGTGGGCCCCACACCACTAAGTTATAAGACCTCTCTAATTCACAAAGAGAGGTACTTATATCTTGACACAAAGTAACGGATGTAGCTCTCATTTTTAAGGGATCTCTTTACTTCATTAAGGTTTGATGCTAAGCTTGCTAAGTAATGGATTTTCTCCATCAAAATTGATACGAGATTATATTGCGTAATAGCAACAAAATTTTGCAATTCTAAGGAATACGGTGCAATCTTTCTCAAGAATATCATACGGATTTTTCCCTACTTCTATCGACCGTTACGTGTTTTGTCGTGATTGACGTATGTTATAGGAATTTCCAAGAGAATCGGCTCAGGTATGGTAAGGCTTTCCCTTCTTTCTTTTTGGCATGATCTACACGACACAAACGAAACAAGAAAATGCACAACTTCCATATATGACTCTATTCATAGAGGTATTAGAGGTGCCTATGTTCTTGAATCCCATGTGCCATATTATTCTATCATTTGTTCATGGGTCTCAGAAAATATGTAAGTTGATAAAGTTTGTTTCATGATATTACTCAAAGGCATAATGGTCTTATGACATTTCAAGAGATTTTATTGACATACTTCTCATGCATTGAATTCATTTATACATGTACATTGACCCATGACGAGATGGCGTTATATATACGCATATATGTATATGGGATATGGGAAAAGATTATGGCGTTATATATGCACCACAACCTGATCAGACGGTATACGTTGATGATATTACCCACAGTGGCCAAGATGATATGATGGGATGCCCTCAGAGGCTTGATGATGTTATGTATACATATACCTATGCATGGTAGGGAATTCATACGCATATCCACGATATTTTAAATATTAAATGATTCACAGAGCTATTCACACTTACATGTCGATTCTTTTACTCCATGTTTCTCTCATGTCTATTATTTACTGATTTTCATTCCTTACATACTCGTTATATTATTTATATTGGCGTTCCTTTTGCATGGGGACGCTGCGTTTCATGCCCGCAGGTCCTGATAGACAGGTCGAAAGTCCTTCAAGTATGCTATCAGCTCAGCGGAAGATGTTGGTGCGCTCCATTTTCTCCGGAGTTGCTTATTTAGTCAGTATAATTAGGACATGTATTGATTGGTATGGTGGGGCTCAGTCCGACCTTTATGATACTTATGTACTCTTAGAGGATTGTAGACAGATGTCATGTATACGGATACTTGTATGTCCTTGTCGGCCTATGTTTTGAGTTTACAAATGATCATGTTGGCTTTATAGGCCCGTATATCACATGTAAGTTTTTATATCAGGTTGGGTCATCTTATATTGAGTACTCCCCATGTTCATTATGGTTAGACCATGATGGTCTGGTTGGCCCATTTTCCAATGCAAGTACGATAAGAATGATATGTTATGTTGGTACTCAGTTGAGTAAGGTATCAGGTGCCCGTCGCGACCCATAGGTTTGTGTGATGACCCAAGGGGTCATTTTATGAATTTATACTCCATTCTAGGTTTACTATCCATGAAAAGGTTAATTTTAAATACCTTGATTTGTGTGCGCAGTCCGGACGTGAAACCGAAAATCTTTTATGTGAAAACATGAGAAATAGTAATTTCTAGAGTCAAAATTTGATTATAGTTGACTTTGGTCAATATTTTGAGTAAACGAACCCGGATCTGTGTTCCCACGATCCTGGGAGGTCCGCAGTAAAATATGGGACTTGGGCGTATGCCCAGAAATGAATTCCGAGGTTCCCAAGCCTTAGAAAATAATTTTTGAAAAAAATTGTTCTTCTAGTTAATTCAAGAAATAAAGAAATGAAATAATATGTGAAATATATGATATCGGGCTCGTATTTTGGTTCCGGATCCCGGAACAAGTTCGTTATGTTGTGTAAGTCCTATCTGTGAAGTTTCATGAGAATCGGAGTTGATTTGACGTAATTCGGACATCCAGTTGAAAAGTTAGGAATTTGAGTGTTCTTGAGGAAATCTAGAGTTTTGAGGCTAAATTTTTAGATTTTGATGTTATTTTGATGATTTGATTACACGAATAAGTCTGTATGATGTTTTCAGACTTGTGTGCATGTTCGGTTTGGAGCCACGAAGGTTCTGGTGAGTTTCGGGTAGGCTACAGAGTGTCTAGACTTAGAAAAATACCCCAACAGCTGAACATCTGGTGTGTAGGCCTCAGATCTCGCAAATGCGAGGTCGGGCTTCGCAAATGCGAGGTCGGGCTTCGCAAATGCGAAGCCAATGTCCAGCCTCAGATCTCGCAAATACGAGGTCAAGGGGTCGCAAATGCGAAGGGCTCTGTTCGCAAATGTGAGATCTTCGTTGCATTTGCGATATCTCTCCGGAAATACCAGGGTTCGCAAATGTGAACCCCAATTCGCAAATGCGAGTCCTGCAGCCTGTTATATCAGCTTTTTGACGCGATTTTACCTTTTTCCAATTTTCTAAAACCCTAAACGTCCATAGGCAATTTTCCAAAGACCCAAACTTTTCCAAAACATTGGTAAGAGATCTCTAACTAATCTCTTTCAATTCCTAACACCTTTTACCAAGATTTCAACCAAAAATCTAGAGTTTTCATGGTAAAAATTTGGTTTTTTGGGTAGAACTTAGAAATTTCAAATTTTGGGGAATTGGACCTCGAATTGAGGTCGGATTCCAATACCAATTGTATATCCAGGCTCGGGAGAGATTGGGTAAACGGGTTTTGGTCCGAACCTCGAGTTTAGACCAAGCATGTCTGGGGTCGATTTTTGAATTTGAATAGGAAAACTTAGAAAGACCATTGCTTTTCAAT
This sequence comes from Nicotiana knightiana, assembly GCA_005239525.1. Classification (NCBI taxonomy): domain Eukaryota; kingdom Viridiplantae; phylum Streptophyta; class Magnoliopsida; order Solanales; family Solanaceae; genus Nicotiana; species Nicotiana knightiana. Next base: position 33,478 of record ML390333.1, on the reverse strand, counting down.
AAAGATGATTCCTTTAGGCTATGATTGATAACATTGAACAAATTGTGATTAGATTCGAGCAGTTTAGATGCAAATTCTAAAGGAAAGGCAGTGCTAAAGCAGTGAAGTGCTTGCTAGATCGAGGTAAGTACTTGGTTTAACCTTGACTTGAGGGAATACGAATCCCCAACTTAATTTTTATGTGAAATTTCATGTGTGTGGTGTATAGGTGAGGTGACGAGTATCTATGCACCACCAAGTTGTCTACTTACATGATCCATTACCTGTTTCCAGTATAATTTTTTCATGTTTAATTGTTTCATGTTCATTGTTGTTGTTTTTTTGGTTACTTGGCTTGGTGACTTACTGTTAAGTCTTGTTGCAAGTATTATGGTAAAAGTATTCGTGTTTTTCCATGGAATTATCGTGGTACATAAAGATTGAATGGGATGACATTTTTTTAAGAGATATATATATATGTTCTTGTTGGTTTCATTTTTGTGATAATATTGATGAGTTTATGAGAAGTACAGTTTTCTGTTTAATAAATGATAGTGATAATGGTGAACAGGCAAAATAAATGATAGTGATAAGGGTGGACAGACGAAATAAATGATAGTGATAAGGGTGGATAGGGGAAATAAATGATAGTGATAAGGGTGGACAGGGGAAATAAATGATAGTGATAAGGGTGGACATGGGAAATAAATGATAGTGATAAGAGTGGACAGGTGGGATCGGGGTGCACGCCGCAACAAGACAGTGATAAGAGAGGATACTTATGTTTTACTGGATTTCAAAAATTTTTTGTTGGTTTTTGAAACTCAAGGATTTGAAACTTACAGATTTGAAAACTTATTGTTTTACTCTATTGTTTCTCATATTGTACACATACGGTTGTTTTAAAGTAAAGTTTGGAAATTTATGTGAGATCTTGGTTACAGCTGAGGCCTGGAATAGGAGACTGAGTTATTTGATTGATTGTTGCAGTTGATCTTTCTTATTTGTGTAGAATTGTTTCCTTGCTCTATTATATATTTTGTTACAGGTTAAGTTATAATTGCCCTGCCTTAGCCGCGTCACTACTTCGTCGAGGTTAGGCTCGGCACTTACTCAGTACATGGGGTCGGTTGTATTGATACTACACTCTGCATTCTTTTGTGCAGATCCAGGTACCAGCCAGCAGTAGAGATTTGTAATAGCAGCTATCCATTATCCGGAGACACGAGGTATATCTGCCGGCGTTCGTAGAGACTGTTTTTATATTTTCTCAAAATAGTTATATACTTATATTGTTTCTTTCTGACCATTATTTGTAGTATTCTTTAGAAGTTCGTGAATTGTGACACCAGACCCTGGGGTAGTCTTAGAGTTATTTATATGATTAGTTCGTGGCTCGGTTTATTTATTGGTTTAGTTATTTACACCTGGAGTTATTCATTGGAAAGCATTAGTCTTAGTTTACTTTAACTTTATTTTATTGTGCTTAAGTAAGTAATCAAAGGAAAATAGCTAATCGAATTCTAACATTGGCTTGCCTAGCAAGTGTGGTGTTAGGCGCCATCACGATCCCTAAGGTTTGGAATTTGGGGTCGTGACAAGTTGTATTAGAGCACTAGGTTGCTTAGGTCTTACAATTCACGAACAAGCTTGTTAGAGTCTGAAGGGTCGGTATAGAGACGTTTGTACTTATCCCTCAGAGGAGAACTTGTTCTTCCTCTTCCGCTGACCAATCATTCGGTCTTCTAGCAGTAGCAGTAGCAGTAGCAGTAGCAGCAGGTCCTACTAGGGACAGAGGTCGAGGCCACGTCAGAGGCCGGAGCCGAGGCAGAACACAGCCCGTTGCTAAGACAGAAGCCCCAGCTGCGAAGCCCCTGTTTGAGATTCATGAGGGGGTTCCCACTCAGACTGCTCTAGCGGGACCGGCTCAGGTCCTAGAGGGGTTTATTGCCACCCCAGTGCTTCAGAACGCCTTGATCCGTTTAGTAGGCATCATGGAGAGTGTGGCCCAAACTGGAACCCTCCCCGTGGCAGGACCACATCTCGAGCTGGAGGAGGGATTCAGAATCCCGTACTCATACTCCTGATCAGGATACTCTTCAGCTTCAGACCCCAGCAGCTAATCCGGTTGGGGTAATTCAGCTAGTTGATGTAGTGCCTCCTGTTGATAGGGCAACTATGTCCACTTACACTTTGTGGAGACTGGATAGGTTTATCAATCTTTTCCCTGATCACTTCAGTGGTGCTACTTCAGAGGACCCTCAGGAATATCTGGATAGTTGTCATGAAGTGTTGCGTAGTATGGGAATTTTGGAGACCAATAGGGTCGATTTTACTGCTTTTCAGATGACTGGTTCCACCAAGAAATGGTGGAGGGATTATCTATTGACTAGACCAGTTGGGTCTCCTCCCTTGACCTGGGATCAGTTTTCTCATCTCTTTATGGAAATGTTTTGCCTGTTACTACTTGAGAGGAGAAGCGTCGTCGGTTTGAGCGACTTCAGTAGGGCAGCATGATAGTGACCTAGTATGAGACTCGTTTCGTGGATTTGGCTAGACATGCTATTCTTTTGTTTCCCACATAGAGAGAGAGGGTCAGGCGGTTTATTGAGGGCCTTGCTCAGCCCATCAGGCTGCAAATGGAAAAGGAGATAGGGACCGAGATTTCTTTTCAGGATGCAGCTAACGTGGCTAGGAGGGTTGAGTCGGTTCTCAGGATGGGAGGTTAGGGGTCTAACAAGACACCTCGCCATTCCGGTGGTTTCATTGGTGCCTCATCTGGAGGCGGGACTTCATTTAGTAGAGGCCATTCTAACAGGCCATTTCATTCGGCACTACAGGCTTCGGGTGGTCGTGGTTCTTATCCGCCTCCTTCTGCTCAGCCAGTCTACAGTGCTCATTCAACTCCTATTAGAGCACCTCCTCTGCAGAGTTTTCATCGTGGTCAGCCGATTCGCCCGAGTCAGCTTACTTATCAGGAGGGATGTTTTGAGTGTGGTGAATATAGGCATGTCCGGAGGACTTGTCCGAAATATGCAGGTAATCAGTTTCAACATCAAGGTTCTCGTGCTATAGTTCCGTCTCCAGCTCTAGTACCACCTGGCCAGTCAACAGGGGTAGAGGTCAGCCAGTTAGAGGTAGAGGCCAGAATGTTAGAGGTGGAGGTCAGGTATCTAGGGGTGGAGGCCAGCCTTCTAGAGGTGTAGGTCAGGTATCTAGGGGTGGAGGCCAGCCTCGACTGTATGCATTTCCAGACAGGCCTGAGGCGGAGTCTTCCGCTGTTGTTATTATAGGTATCATCTCAATTTGTGATAGATCTGCTTCAGTTTTGTTTGATCAGGGGTCTACTTATTCTTATGTTTCATCATATTTTGCCTCGTATTTGAATGTGCCACATGATTACTTGAGTGTTCCTGTTTATGTGTCTACACCGGTAGGGTATGCTATTGTGGTATATCGTTTGTATCATTCGTGCGTAGTAGTCATTGAAGGTATTGAAACTAGTGTGGATCTTTTACTTCTAGACATGGTCGATTTTGATGTTATATTGGGCATGGATTGGTTGCTACCCTATTATTCCATCTTGGACTGTTACGCCAAGATAGTTACCTTAGCTTTGTCGGGGTTGCCTCGATTAGAATGGAAAGGGACTCCTGGTCATTATCCCAGCTGAGTGATATCATATGCCAAGGCTCGTCGCATGGTGGAGAAAGGGTGTTTGGCTTATTTGGATCATATTCGTGACTCCGCTGCCGAGGTTTCTTCCATAGAGTCAGTTCCTATCATTCGTGAGTTTCCCGAGGTATTTCCTGCAGACCTGCCGGGGATGCCACCCGACAGGGACATTAATTTTTGTATTGATGTGGCTCCGAGCACTCAACCCATTTCCATTCCTCCATATCGTATGGCCCCACCATAATTGAAGGAGTTGAAGGAACAGTTACAAGACTTTCTAGATAAGGGTTTCATCAGACCTAGTGTCTCGCCCTGGGGGTGCACCGATTTTGTTTTTAAAGAAGAAAGATGGGTCGATGAGGATGTGTATAGATTATCGGCAGCTGAATAAAGTTACTATCAACAATAAGTATTCGTTGTCGATACTTGACGACTTATTTGATCAGCTTCAAGGTGCTAGAGTGTTTTCGAAAACTGATTTGAGGTCGGGCTATCATCAGCTGAAGATTAGGGCGTCCGATGTTCCTAAGACAGCCTTTTGGACGAGGTATGGGCACTATGAATTTTTGCTTATGTCTTTTGGGATGACTAATGCTCCAGCAGCCTTTATGGATTTGATGAATCGGGTTTTCAATCCCCATATGGACTCTTTTGTGATCGTGTTCATTGATGATATTCTAATATACTCCCACAGTCGGGAAGAGCATGAGCAGCACCTCCGTATAGCCCTCCAGACTTTGAGAGATAATCAGTTGTATGACAAGTTTTCAAAATTTGAGGTCTAGTTAGATTCAGTAGACTTCTTGGGCCATATCGTATCAGCTGAGGGTATTTAGATTGATCCTAACAAGGTAGAGGCAGTCAAGAACCGGCCTAGACCCACTACAGCCACAGAGATCAGGATCTTCTTGAGTTTGGCGGGTTACTACCATCATTTCGTGGAGAGGTTCTAATCTATATCGGCCCCAATGACTAAGTTGACTCAAAAAGGTGCCCCATTTAAATGGTCAAACGAGTGCGAGGCAAGCTTTCAGAAGCTCAAGACAGCCTTGACTTCAGCATCGGTGTTGGTGTCACCATCAGGTTTGGGTTCTTTCACGGTGTATTGTGATGCTTCCCGAGTTAGACTTGGAGCAGTATTGATACAGGATGGCAGAGTGATTGGATATACGTCTCGGCAACTGAAAGTCCATGAGAATAATTATCATGTTCATGACTTAGAGTTGGCAGCCATTGTTCATGCATTAAAAATTTGGAGGCACTATCTTTATGGCATGTCGTGTGAGGTTTTCACTGACCATCACAGTCTCTAGTACTTATGCAAGCAGAAAGATCTAAATTTGAGGCAACAGATATGGTTAGAGTTACTGAAGGATTATGATGTCACTATATTATATCACCCGGAGAAGGCCAATGTGGTGGCCGATGCATTAAGTAGAAAGGCGGTGAGTATGGGCAGCCTTGCGTATATTCCAGTCGGTGAGAGACTGTTAGCTTCATACATTAAGACGTTGGCTAATCAGTTCGTGAGGTTGGATATTTCGCCCAGTAGTGTTCTAGCTTGTACAGTCGCTCGGTCTTCTCTAATTGAACGTATCTAGGAGCGGCAGGATGATGACCCGCATTTGTTGGTTCTTAGGGACACAGTTCGGAGCGGTGGTTCCAAGCAGGTTACAGTTGGAGATGATGGTATTTTGAGGATGTAGGGTCTTATATGTGTACCTAATGTTGACGGCATTCGTGAGTTGATCCTTAAGGAGGCTCACAGTTCTAAATATTCGATTCACCCAGGTGCAGCCAAAATGTACCAGGATTTGAGGCAGCATTATTGGTGGAGAAGGATGAAAAAGGACATTGTAGCTTATGTGGATCGTTGCTTAAATTGTCAGCAGGTAAAGTATGAGCATCAGAGACGCGGTGTTTTGCTTCAGCAGATAGATATTCCCAGTGGAAGTGGGAGCGTATCACTATGGACTTTTTTGTTGGATTCCCACGGACCCAGACGAAATTTGATGCAGTGTGGGTTATTGTGGATAGGCTGACTAAATCAGCACATTTCATTCTTGTGGCGAGTACTTACACTTCAGAGCGGTTGGCTGAGTTATATATTTGGGAGATTGTTCGCCTTCATGGTGTGCCTTGTCTATCATTTTTTACCAGGGCACGCAGTTTATTTCGCACTCTTGGAGGGCAGTTCAGTGTGAGTTGGGTACCCGAGTGGAGTTGAGCACAACATTTCATCCTCAGACTAACGGGCAGTCCAAGCGTACCATTAAGATTTTGGAGGATATGCTCCGCGCTTGTGTTATTGACTTTTGAGGTTCTTGGGATCAATTCTTTCCATTAGCGTAGTTTGCTTATAATAATATTTATCAGTCGAGCATTCAGATGGCTCCTTATGAGGCATTATATGACAGACAGTACAGATCGCCAGTTGGATGGTTTGAGTCGGGAGAGGCTCGATTACTGGGTACATACTTAGTTAAGGAGGCCTTAGATAAGGTCAAGATTATTCAGGAGAGACTTCGTGCGGCTCAGTCTAGGCAAAATAGTTATGTCGATGTAAGGTTCGTAATGTGGCATTCATGGTTGGAGAGAGAGCATTACTTTGTGTATCTCCCATGAAGTGTGTTATGAGGTTTGGAAATAAGGGTAGGTTGAGCCCTATGTATATCGGGCCGTTTGAGATTCTTGATAAGGTGGGGGAGGTGGCTTATAGACTTTCTTTGCCTCCAGGGTTGTCCTCAGTTCATTCGGTATTCCACGTGTCTATGCTCCGGAAATATCATGGTGACCCGTCCCACGTGTTAGATTTAAACTCTGTCAAATTGGACAAGGACTTTACTTATGAGGAGGAGCATTTAGACTGGCAGGTTCGTCAGTTGAGTTCTAAAAGTTATCCTTCAGTATGAGTGTAGTGGAGAGGCCATCCCGTTGAGGCATCTACTTGGGAGTCCGAGCCGGACATGCATAGTAGATATCCACACTTGTTTGCCAATTCATGTATTTTTCTATGTCTGTTTGAGGACAAATGTTTGTTTTAGAGGTGGAGATTGTGATGACCCAAGGGGTCATTTTATGAATTTAGACTTCGTTCTAGGCTTACTAGCCATAAAAAGGTTAATTTTGAATACCTCGATTTGTGTGCGCAGTCTGGGCGTGAAACCGAAAAGCTTTTATGTGAAAATATGAAAAATAATAATTTCTAGAGTCAGAATTTGATTATAGTTGACTTTGGTTAACATTTTGAATAAACGGACCCGGATCTGTGTTCCGAAGATCCCCGGAGGTCCGCAGTAAAATATGGGACTTTGGTGTATGCCCGGAAATGAATTCCGAGGTTCCCAAGCCTTAGAATAATATGTGAAATAGATGATATCGGGCCCGTATTTTGGTTTCGGAGACCGGAACAAGTTTGTTATGTTATGTAAGTCCTATATGTGAAGTTTCATGAGAATCGGAGTTGATTTGATGTAATTCGGACATCCGGTTGAAAAGTTAGGAATTTGAGTGTTCTTGAGGAAATCTTGAGTTTTGAGGCTAAATCTGTAGATTTTGATGTTATTTTGATTGATGTGATTGCACGAACAAGTCTGTATGATGTTTTAGACTTGTGTGCATGTTTGGTTTGGAACACGAAGGCTCGGGTGAGTTTTGGGTAGGCTACGGAGTGTTTAGACTTAGAAAAATACCCCAACAACTGAACATCTGGTGTGCAGTCCTCAAATCTCGCAAATGCGAGATCGGGCTTCGCAAATGCGAAGCCGATGGCCAGCCTCAAATATCGCAAATGTGAGGTCCTGGGGACGCAAATGTGAGGTCCTGGGGACGCAAATGTGAAGGGCCCTGTTCACAATTGCGAGGTCATGTTAACATTTGCGATATCTCTCCGGAAAGCCCAAGGTTTGCAAATGCGAACCCCAGTTCGCAAATGCGAGTCCCACAGCCTGTTATATCAGTTTTTGACGAGATTTTGTTTTCTTTTGCAATTTTTCTAAAATCCTAAACCTCCATAGGCGATTTTCCAAAGACCCAAACTTCTCCAAACTATTGGTAAGTGATCTCTAACTAATCTCTTTCAATTCCTAACAGCTTTTAACAAGATTTCAACAAAAAATCTAGAGTTTTCATGGTAAAAAATTGGTTTTTTGGGGTAGAACTTAGAAATTTCAAATTTTGGGGAATTGGACCTCGAGTTGAGGTCGGATTCCAATACCAATTGTATATCCGGGCTCGGGGGATATTGGGTAAATAGGTTTTGGTCCGAACCTCGAGTTTAGACCAAGCAGGTTCAGGGTCGATTTTTGAATTTGAAAAGGAAAACTTAGGAAGACCATTGCTTTTCAATAAAGATTATTCCTTTAAGCTACAATAACATTGAACAAATTGTGATTAGATTCGAACGGGTTAGAAGCAAATTCTAAAGGAAAGGCAGTGCTAGAGCAGTGAAGTGCTTGTTAGATCGAGGTAAGTGCTTGGTTTAACCTTGACTTGAGGGAATATGAATCTCAAACTTAATTTTTATGTGAAATTTCGTGTGTGTGGTGTATAGGTTAGGTAACGAGTATCTATGCACCACCAAGTTGTCTGCTTACATGTAGGGGTGTGCATTCGATTTATCGATTCGATTTTGACCCTTATCGATAATTACTTATCGATTATCGATTTGTACATATGCTTATCGTTATCGTTTCAATAAGGTTTTGATTTTTTCGATTTCGGTTTATCGATTTTTGGGGCTTATCGATTCGGTTATCGATTACACCAATAAGAAAATTTGCGGGATTCCACCAATAAGAAAATTTTCTAGCTCTAGGCGATGTTGTCATGTTTAGTACCCTTACTTAATATATGTATACAATGTGTAAAAAATGTATAAATAGTGGATAGCTAATAGAGATAGACGACTAATCATTACTATATCATACCAAATGATACTACGATTAATTGATTTAATTCAGGCAGACTAATTATTCTTCAGCTCCTTACCTAACTGACCAAAAGAACTTCTACCAAATTACAATCAACTTACTGAGAGAACCCATTTGGAGATAGAGAATTACCAGATCTGTGGAAGAAACCGAGAAAGGAGGAATTTTGAGTGAAGAAAATTTAAGGTTTCAGCAGTTCAGCTCTAAAGGGGCAGGAGGGTAGGGCCGTAGGGGAAAATCTTGAGGCAGAAGCAGCGTGAAGTCGTGAAGAGGAAAGAAAATAATAGGGTAGGGAAAATTAGAAAATAATAAGGGTAGAGGAAAATGGAAATAATAAGTTAGTGTAAAGAAAACCACGGGTAAAAAAAAAAAATCTTATCGATTTATCGATAAATCGATAAGCGAAGTGGACAAAATCGAAATCGAAATCGATAAGAAAATTTTCGGGATCGAAATCGAAATCGATAAATCGATAACAAATAATCGATTCGATTTATCGATAAACCGATTCGAATGCACACCCCTACTTACATGATCCCTTCCCTGTTTCCAGTATAATTTCTTCATGTTTAATTGTTTCATGTTCATCATTTTTTTTTTGGGTTACTTGGCTTGGTGACTTACTGTTAAGTCTTGCTGCAAGTATTATGAGAAAAGTATTAGTGTTTTTCCGTGAAATTATCATGGTACATAAAGATTGAATGAGTTCACATATTTTTACTATATATATGTATATATATATATATATATGTATATATATATATATGTATATATATATATATATATATATATATATATATATGTATATATATATTTATATATATATATATATATATATACATATATAT
>ML390333.1:661-23706 GCA_005239525.1 Nicotiana knightiana | reverse complement strand
CAATAAAGATGATTCCTTTAGACTATGATTGATAACATTGAACAAATTTTGAGTAGATTCGAGCGGGTTAGAAGAAAATTCTAAAGGAAAGGCAGTGCTAGAGCAGTGAATTGCTTGTTAGATCGAGGTAAGTGCTTGGTTTAACCTTGACTTGAGGAAATAGGAATCCCCAACTTAATTGTTAGGTGAAATTTCATGTGTGTGGTGTATAGGTGAGGTGACAAGTATCTATGCACCACCAAGTTGTCTGCTTACATGATCCCTTCCCTATTTCCAGTATAATTTCTTCATGTTTAATTGTTTCATGTTCATTGTTGTTTTTTTTTTGGTTATTTGGCTTGGTGACTTACTATTAAGTCTTGTTGCAAGTATTATGGGAGAAGTATTAGTTTTTTTCCATGGAATTATCGTGGTACATAAAGATTGAATGGGTTGACATTGTTTTACGATATATATATATATATATATATATATATATATATATATATATATATATATATATATATGTTCCTATTGGTTTCATTTTTGTGATAATATTGATGAGTTTATGAGAAGTACAGTTTTCTGTTTAATAAATGATAGTGATAAGGGTGGACACGTGAAATAAATGATATTGATAAGGGTGGACATGCGAAATAAATGATAGTGATAAGGGTGGATAGGGGAAATAAATGATAGTGATAAGGGTGGATAGGGGAAATAAATGATAGTGATAAGGGTGGACAGGTGGGATCGGGTTACACGCCGCAACAAGAAAGTGATAAGAGAGGATACTTATGTTTTACTGGATTTCAAAAATGTTTTGTTGCTTTTTGAAACTCAAGGATTTGAAACTTACAGATTTGAAATTTTATTGTTTTACTCTACTGTTTCTCATATTATGCACATACGATTGTTTTAAAGTAAAGTTTTGAAATTTATGTGAGATCTTGGTTACAGCTGAGGCCTGGAATAGGTGACTGATTTATTTGATTGATTGTTGCAGTTGATCTTTCTTATTTGTGTAGAAGTGTTTCCTTTCTATATTATATATCTTGTTACAGGTTAAGTTATTATTGCCCCGACTTAGCCTCGTCACTACTTCGTCGAGGTTAGGCACGACACTTACTCAGTACATAGGGTCGGTTGTACTGATACTACACTCTGCAATCTTTTGTGCAGATCCAGGTATCGGCCAGTAGTAGAGATTTTTAGTAGCAGTTATCCATTATCCGGAGACACGAGGTATAACTTTCGGTGTTCGCAGATCCCGAGAGTCTTCTCTTAGTTCGTAGGGACAGTTTTTATATTTTCTCAAAACAGTTATATTATTTCTTTCCGCCCATTATTTGTAGTATTCTTTAGAAGTTCGTGAATTGTGACACCAGACCCTAGGGTAGTCTTAGAGTTATTTATATGTTTAGTTCGTGGCTCGGTTTATTTCTTGGTTTAGTTATTTACACTTGGAGTTATTCATTGGAAAGCATTAGTCTTAGTTTACTTTAACTTTATTTTATTGTGCTTAAGTAAGTAATCAAAGGAAAATAGATAATCAAATTCTAACATTGGCTTGCCTAGAAAGTGTGGTGTTAGGCGCCATCACGATCCTTAAGGTTGACAATTTAGGGTCGTGACAGATTGGGTCGTGACAAAAGTGGTAATAGAGCAGTTATGTCCTAGGGAGTCTACAAGCCGTGTCTAGTAGAGTCTTGTTTATGGGTGTGTCGTGCACCACACTTATAAGCAGGAGGCTACAGGGCATTTAGGATTATCACTCTTTCGTCTTACTCTAGATCATGTGGTAGAGCTCAGTTGTAAGAACTCAATTTCTAAACTTTATCTTATTCATAATACGTCGATGCCTACACCTAGAAAGACTGTTGGTAAGAAATTGAATGTGGCTATGGAAGAGTTGAGTCAGAGGAACTCGATTTTTCATAATGCTTATGATGAGTAAATGTACTGTCTCCAGCAGATCGTGTATGTACTAAGACACGTGGGCTTCTGGAAAAGGATCCCTAAGGCATGAATATCTATCCACCCATATGGTAAAAAGCAATGAGAATCAGAAGGTAGATACAAGTTTTAACAAGTAAAGAGCAAGATGAAGATGGGTACGAGGTACTCAGCTAGTGAAGATTATCACTACTTACCACTTAGAAGGGAAGACATTGAGTTACCTTCAACGGTAACAAAGGTATGTATAATTGGCCATACCCATCTCAGTTATGCCCTATTGGGGCTAACAGGTGTAATTTAAGAGAAGGACAAGATATCAGGAATCCAGCTGGGGTTAGAGTAACCCAAAATAGTGAATGGATTGTTTGCGTTAGTTGACATTTATGAAGGATATTTCAAATGTGCTAATAGATCTCTTTGTGAGACACCCAGATGGTGCACTCTAAAATAGTACAGCTAGATATGAGTATTACAAAGACAGACACTGGAAGCTTTGAACGGATAAATATTACCTTAGTGTGGCTCCCGTCCCTAGAGAAAGAATGTTAGGCAACCCGAAGAGCCAGCAGATGGAGAGAGGGGAGATAAAAGTAAAAGAATGTCTTGTTGAAAGTTTCAGATTAAAGTGATAGACAGAAATACTTGCGGAAAATAAGAAGAGAGTTAATGTGATACATGGATGAAAACGGTATGACAAAAAAATGATTGTATTACAAAGTTTATAGTTAAGTGAAGGAAAAGACGAAAGGTGACAGGCCTTGAGACCACAAAAGAGTGAAGGCCATACAGTCATACCCTCATTTTGAGAAATAAGTTTGTGGCTCTAACGTGATTACTAGAAGAAAAAGTTAGACCCCTGAATAATAGAAATCAGTATGGGCTGGTGAACAAGATAAACTAAATATGAGTTAAGGACTGAGTGATTGGATAATAGTCAGCATCATGAGAATTTATATTACGTTCCGGCGATAATAGAATGGACAACAGAAGAAGATTTATGAGAAATTCAAAAAATGGTCATTCAGGAAGATGCTCCCTAAAGCAAGCAATGTGAGCAAATTTAAGCCTATGGGACTCCACGTGCCAGTTACACTAAGTGTCACCCTTGCGAGTAAGGAAATTTGCTATCTTTGGTACAGAAGGATTACCACAAGGCGAGTAAAGGTCATCGATGATGTGAAAAGACGCCAAATATGAAGAGGTAAAACATCTATACATAGATTAATTGTAGCACTAAATCTTAGTACTCTCCTAAAGGGGGAATATGGAGTGATGTGGCACTAAGTCAGAATTAAGTGGTTCTAGTAATTATGGAATGGTAAAGGAAGAATGAGATCAAAATGAGAAAGGGATGAGATTGCACTTATCTAAATCCTACATATATGCTACGATTCTAGAACATTATGCAAGTACGACGTCAAGGAAAGGAAGTAAGGGTTCCTACCTGGGACGTTATGGATAAATAAGGAACCAGTGCGCGAGGTAAGTTAAGACAAAGGAAATAACTGAAGAAAGATTACGCACAATATTGATATGAGAATGGGCCAACAAATAGTTAGTAGTTGATTCAAGAAGAGCCTAGTTATGGCTAGACAAGAAAACGCAGACAAATCAATAGATCCTGCAAGATAAACATAGTGAACCCTAATGTCATTGTAATACTTGAGATATATTCAGATAGGAGTCGGGGTAGTTAAATGTACCGTATGAACATTACGGGAATAAAAGAGTGCCAATGGGAAGACACTCAAAATATCAGTTCAGAAGCAACCCTTCAAGAACAAGGGCATGGAGGTAAGTAACTATCGATAATTATAGGCAAGGAAGGACATCAAAAGGTCCGTAATAAGCTCACATATTTACAAGAGTCAGAGGGTCCTCCCTAAGTATTACAATGAAAGACTAGCTGAGGAAATAAGGAAGAAGGCTACAACCTAAGCATAATGAACTAAAAGGGAAATGGTCTTGTAACAATAGTCTCACAACAACATTGTATGCACTCCATAAGAAAGTGGAACCTACCGTGGCTAATGAACGGTAAGTAAAATCAAAAGTAATACTCGAGATCCTATGAAGTTGCACGAAAATTCCATCATGCGTGGGAACTAAGACAAGCTAAGTAGGCACATAACAAGGAGGCGTAAAGACTAGGAAAAAGTAATAACTTACATTTTAAGGAAGCTGAGAAGGAATGGAAGGAATTATTCGATCAATTATCCAGAGTTAATTACATTCTGAACCCACCTAAGATTTTGGATTATTATCCATGCAGCATATATCTTGACAATCATACAGCCGTAGAAGACTCTAGTATAAGTTAAAAAGAAAGAATTGAGTCCAAGACATAGATCAAGAATTAAATTGTTAGATAATGGTATCATGAATATTCTATAGCGTCCATGAAAGCCTAAAGTAATAACTAATACTATGAGCCGCATATCGGAAGATAGCTTAAGCCTACATAAAGGTTGATTAGAAGGAAGAGGAAACTAAAGAGTTACATCAATGAAGTAACTCTGGAGTCTGGTTATTGGACCCAGAAAATTATAGAAATCATGATTTAGAACATTGAAGGATCACTCTTAATATCAGAGGTACAAGAGAGATAGTACAATAGACATATTCTATAACGGCTCTATGATAAAGCCAGTTAAAAGAGTATCAGCCTCATAAAAAGTCAGTATGAAGTTCCCACTGGATTGTGTATGCACCAGAAGTGCAAGTCATTATAATAGAGCTTCAAGTTATGGATGTGAATTATACCTATGTGGAAGGGAGGTCACGAAAGAGATAAAAGATGTGATGCGAGATTTTAAGGTAAGTAAGGTAAAGTTTAACAACGTATGAGATACTCAAATGTAGAAGGTCGTAAATGGTCCATACTTCAGATAGAAGCCTAAAAGCGTTGGGATTCAGTATCCAGGAATGGTAGCAGCGTCGTTAGTGGCATATCTTTCAGCCTATAGTTTCTAGGTATCGAGAAGCCTGATTAAGAGAGTAAAAAAAAAATCTAGAGACGATGTGATATACCTTCCAGAATGACATAAGGAAATATATTATTCAAGAAAGTTGAAAGGTTGCGAGTAATATAAATAGATATGTGTAGGTTGCAGGCTATTGTATGGCGAAGCGACAAGGTTCTGAAAGATAGGAGTAAGGATAAAAAAGGGCGAGTGAGAAGGTGAGGAGAATGGATAAGTTCTCAGGATTAAGCCCATGAAAACAAGAGAGCTGATGGTTTCTCTAAGTTATAGAAAGTTCAGTATTTCCTGAATGACCTCAAAAAAGTCTAAAACTAGTAGCATTTAGAGGAAATGGAATGCTACCCTATTAGTAGAATGAAGGTGTAATTGTGATAGATGAAGGATGACGTTTGGGCCTTCGATTGACTAATGATTTCATGAATTGTACAGGATTAAAATACCCATATAAGGTAAATTCACATTGGGATGCTATGAAATATGATTATGGAAGTATAGTATCGTATCGCCCCTAGGTGGATGAAGACAATCACTTCAAATGTTCCACGATGATATGTAAGCCCTAGCGATAGTGTTACATAAGAGATCAAGTTATCAGTGATAGATGATACCTCAACATTAAGGTGAATCGACAATGGATGGACAAAAGTCACAAAGTATAAGGTGAGATTAGGCCGTCATTTTAAAGATGAACGGTAATAAAGAATTATTAAAGGACATATATTTATACATATAGGATAAGCAACGAGGGTAACCTGGAGTTTGGTAGCAGACCTCAGTAACGATAAATCAAAGTAAGAGTTATAGCAGTAAAGTCACACTGATGGATAAACAGATCTACGAAAAAAGATATAACAATATTCATAAGTTCAACGAAGTATCGAGCAAAGAACTTCAGTATACTTATAAATGCCCAAAGAGACATATTTTCAAGCTCTGTATATGCTTACAAAGTGACACCTAGAGATTGGCTAAAAACTAAAGGAAAAAGGAGAGAAGAGTCACATAGGCGCACTAACAAGGTCGAAGTCGTACAGGCTGCATGATAGAAGGTCACAAGATTGGAAGGATTCCGGTCGTAAGTCATGGTGTGAGAAAGAGGCCTAAAGACGGGAATGCCCTGGCTTTTGGAATTATTCACAGAACAGTTACCTAGATGGAAATGAGAGTAATAAAGTATTCGAAAGGCATAAGCCATGAAAATGATAAGTGCATCAGTCAACATTAAAGGACAAATGTTTCAAATGGGGGGAAGGATGTTACACCCCGCATTTTTGTACGTGAAAGTACGCCATAAGTAAATTGATGAATGCTCGGAAATAAGATGTTACATTCCGTATTTTTGTACGTTAAAGTTTCATCGTAAGCTAATCACGTAAGTTCGGGAATGAAATTATTTTGAGATTATAAGCATTATGCTATTTCAAACAAGTGATGAGTAAATTCGTGAAGGTGAGAGGATAAGCAAATCAAAGAAAATGAATTTTCGTCAAAGTTTGACATGTTGGGGTAAAATACTGCCCAAGCTAAAATACCCGATATTTATGAACTAGTGTCGCGCCCCCTTTTTCCTCGTGGAATCGGGTTTCGACATTTTGGGACAACTCTTTTTCCTTTTTTGGGAAAGGGGTATGGAAATTGAAGAGTCTCCACCTAACGGATTTAAGGTGCGTTAGGGCACCTAATGCAAGTAACTCATGAAACCGGTTTACATTACCAGATATTGGGTAAGGGCTTGAAATTACCTCGAGGGGAAGGTGTTAGACACCCCTCGAGGTCCACAATGGTGGGTTCCGACCAAGCTCACTTTTGGTGAATTAGTCATTAAGCAAGTAAAGCAGTTTAAGCAAACATATGGATTAAAAAAGACACGGGATTAAATAGGTCCTTGGTTTATTAGACTATAGGATCATATATGTGCAGTACTCGATAAACCTTCCTCAACTAGAGAGGGTTACACATAGCATTAGCGCACAGGGAATCATATCCTTTACTACCCAATTACCCTCCCCTTGGTGGTTATATAAGCGATTCTAATTAAACCTACTCTAGGCGTGCATTACCCGTCCCTTTTCTTATGGCCTTGTAGGTGTTTAAGACCTCTAATTAAAGCAGTTCTAGACTCTCCTAAAGTTATTAAAAGGATAAAATCTAAGCGACAAGAAATAACATATAGGACTGTCAAATAAAAGAACAATTAAGGGGCTTATGTTTACCTCCACAAATAAACAGATAATTAGCACGTCTCAAACAACAAGATTTCAGATGTTTCAGAAAGTTCCCAGAACAGGGTATCTAGGTGAGCATGACAAGCAGAAAATATGCAGCATTGTGTTAAGGCGAAGTGGTAGAAACCTAATCAGTTTGCCTACTGATTTTAGAATCTGCTGAATCTGGGCAATTCACAAATAAGCAAGGCATAATTTTACAATTCGCAAGATTTCAATTATCCTACAGGCTTGCCTAGGCGAGGATCCAAGATGTACCATAAACATGTTGTCTAGGTGTTGAACATTACAGAACTGATTTTATACATTTATCTCTGTAAACACGTTATCTAGGTGTTGGGACTGCTTTTAAACTTACCCTTATAGACATGGCTGCTACTGATTTTATGCAATATAGGCATGGTATTTATGCGAGTGCAATAAAAATCCTAAAGCATGGTTTCTAATGCACATAATAGAATAATCATGATTTTGGGCAGAGTTAATAACAACCTAGCGACAGGATTTCTAAGCAGACATGAATATGCAAAACTCTGGAAAGCGGAAGTTTAGGACGAATGATATGATGCACCTATAAGCATGTTTTCTATTGCACAAAACAATCTTATAAGCATGGTTTCTAATGCATACATAATCACAACAATCCTAGGAGCATGATTTCTACCCGATTTTCCCCACAAAGCATATATAAAGGTCCCTCCCATTTTACTAATATCCCAAATATCTGTTTTATAATTATTATTTTTACATGCCAAGAATGAATGAATTTCATAAATGAAATAGTTATACTATAGGGAGCCTGGATAGGCCCAAAAGTAACCTAGAGGGCCAGGCCTTCAACCAAATCCAAAGTACCAATATCTCATAGTGCCCAATAGGGTATCCTGGTGCGTCAAAGTTCTCAAGGGCCTCAGGGACCCCGGGCAATTCTCACACCAAGGATCCTTTAAAGAAAACAATTTTTGTGCGGTGTGGAAGAGCCAGCCCCAATGTGTCAAAGTTCGAAGGAATCTCATGGATTCCTAGGCAGTACACACACTGGAGGGGCATAACTTAAGTAATCTAAGAGTAGAAGTGAGAGTGCTTGACATAATTGAGATGACTTTTTGGAAGACAGTATAGAGGTAAAATCTTTAGGAGTGAAAATACTTCAGGAGTAGCAATAGTTTAGGAAAAACATATCAGGAGTGAAAAACATGCTGAAAACCTTTTGAAGGAAGGTTCAGCAAACAACAACATGGTCAAAAAAGCATCACATTGCCCGGATTCAACTTCAGTTTGTCAATTAGTTCTAGGTGTACAAATAGTTACACAAAAGGGAGGAGGGGTTGGGAACACAAGACACTTGCAACAGGAGCACATAAGGATGATAAGAAGGAGAGCATTTTGAACAACAAGTACATAGAACAAATAGGGGATGATTGACAACTAGCAACCAAATTCATAGCATTAGAACACAAACTACTGACTCAGAGTCTTAACAGGGAAATCATACTTGAAGCTAAAGTGGTAATAGACAGTAAAGCATAGAGACAGAATGCAGGAATAGTCATGATGAGGACAAGGGTCTTCTACACAGAATTAGTCATGCCAATTGGGGCTAATCGGATAAATTAGGAGTCTGAGATACTAAAATGAGCATGCTAGTTGAAGAAAGTAAACAGGAATTCAAGTAAATATGTTGGCTAAAGTAACAAACAAGAAGAATGAAACCTAGACATGATGGTCAGGTAGTAAACAGAGTTAATTAAATAGTAGTTACGCTAGTACAGAAAGACACAGCCTTAATAGAAGCAAAGCAACAAGAAGCACATAGATTTGAATCTTAGAATGACATTGTGATAGGAACATACCAGTTAAGGAAGATAAGAAGAAAGTAAAGTAGGTAGGGTTCCACAGTCTAGCCTTGGCTTTCAGCCGGCTAGACAAGCAATAAGCACAAGTAGCAGAAAGAGAGAAGAGAAAGTTTGTGTGTGTGTGATTGAACTATTGTCTGTTTTAGAGGTAGAATAAGAGTGTGTATATATCACTTGGGACTAGAACAAATAAGGTAAAGAAATCAATTCCCATAAGGGAGTCCGGAATAGACCCCTTTTATTGGGGGTAATCAATTAACGGTCACACCAAGGATTCAATTAAGGCAAAGAATCCAAATCATACCTTATAGGGAGTCGGTAAAAATCCCCAAACTACCGTCCACTAATTAAGGCAAGTAAAATAGGGAAATAGGTCACAAACAAGGAAACCAGTAACAATCCTAGCAAATTGATTTTAACAGGGCAATTGATAGAGAATAATCAGTAAAAAAAATCTTCAAAGGGTATTGATTTTATAGGAAGAATTATTTGAACTCTTAAAAAGAAATCAACCAAGTAAAAATTCCAAAGGGTTCCGATTTTAACAAGAAATAAAATCGTCCGGACCCTTAACAGTAGTCAATCAAGTAAAATCTCACAAAATATGGATTTTGGACACGGAAAATCGTTTAAGTTCCTAAACAGAACAAGTTCATGTGACTGGTTCACAGAGATAAACACATTGTTGAAACAAAATTGAAGAAATCAGTAACACACAGAGACATTTTAGAGTTCGAGCATACATATATGTAAAGATATGAACAGACTAAGCATTTGAAAGTAAAAACCTTTGACGAAAGTCTGGGAACAACCCTAGTTTAAAAAGAGTAATTAAAAATCGAAACAGTTAAGTAAAACTAAAGATTTTAAAGGAGAACCCCCAATAGTACTCGAATCACCTCAAATCTATACCGATCTGAGAAGAATCGAACAGTAGTGAAACTAGGTTTTTTTAGAAAATAGTGGAGATGAAGAGAATCAGTAAAAACCCACGGATTCATACTAAAAGCAAGAGAAAATCCATACTTACAAACGAAAGTGGCCTGAGACAGGCCGGTAAACAAATTCTAGGCGAGAACAGGTTGAATTTCCTTGAGGTTTTCTCAAGGACTCATGAAATCAAATAGCCATGGAGTATAGGAGACCGGTGGTGGTCGGAGAATGCACGGAAACACCATAGAAGGAAGGTTCTCGCTGGTGGAGGCGATTAGGGTTAGGGTGAGTTGAGAGAGAATTAGAGGAAACGGGTGAAGGAAACGGGTGACGGCGGAATGAGATGAATGAAGAGGGGGGCTAGGGTTGGTTGAATTAATGGTAAGTTTAATCGTGGACCGTTGATCTAAAAGATTAACGGCCACGATTTGATGGGGGTTTGGGTCGGGTAGATACATATTGGGATTAAGGGGTTTGGGATGGTATTATTAAGGGGCTTAGGATGGTTTTAAAAGGGTTTTGGGCTAATATTTGAGGGGTTAGGTCTGAAAATTGATGAAATTAAGAGGCTATTTGTTAAATACCCAATTTAATTGATAAAATAATTTATAAAAATAATTAACAGGTTATACAAATGATTTTCATTCATAAAATAATTTAAAATAATTGATCAATATTATAAAAATATAAAAAGCTATTTTCTGGTGAGATAATGTAATAATGCATGCATGGGCTATTATTGCAAAATTATGCAATTATAACCCAAAAATGTAAATGTGACTATTTATAAAATAAGTAGGCTTTGTATAAATATAAGTAGTGAAATTGGGTCATAAAATTGTTATAACATCATTTGTGATGCAATTAGTAATTATTTATATAACAAAATACTGGGATAAATTAATTAAAAATTCCTTAAAAATACAGAAATTATGGAAAAAAATTATTGATGCTAATGCATTGTTTTGGAAGTATATATGAAAATATTATAGGGAAAACAGGGTATCAACAACTGCCCCTCTTTACCCAGGAAGGATGAAAGAGTTGTCGGGTAAAGATATGATGGCCAATTTTGACCGAGTCGGATGATTTGAGAGACTTAGACTACACTCTGGTTTCTGAGCTACCTATATATCCCTGGTTTCATAGGAATCAGGCCGTGTGTAGTTCTAGATCCAACATCGGAATATACCGATAAAATTATTGCAAGGACGGATACAAGATTTTGGAATAGGTGAAATGGTTGCACTAAGCGGTCAAGTTTGAGATAGTATGAAGGAGCTGGAGCGGGATTGCTCTGGTTGAGGTAGTGGTCGCTCGTCGGATAACCTACAAGTAATAGACGTACTACAAGCATATATTTGTGTGTAAATTTAAACATGATGCAAATTTCGGACCATGAAAATCATCTTTGGACGGTTGAGGATGATGTATTTAGACCATGATGTCCTGGGCCATGAATTGTTCAATGAGGGATTCGCAGGCCATGAGATGATGTTCTCGGGCCATGAAAAATGGTGCATCCGAACCATGACACCTTTGAATAATAATATGCAAGTTTGAGAGATGCTCAGGCCATGACATGGCGTCTTCCGGCTATGAGGATGGTGCCTTCAGACTATGACGCCCTCGGACAAATTGGCAATATTTCAGCCCATGATATGGAAATAAATGATGCTAGAAGCGACAAGACAGGGCTTAGTCTTGTATGAATTTTAGGGTAGAGCTTAGCCCGAAAGAAGAGAATAGGTAATGTCAGAGAGACAACGCTTAGTTTCGTGCAAGGTGAAGGCAATGCTTGGCCTTATGCAAATTGGAGGCAGTGCTTAGCCTTATGCAGAATTGAAGGCAGTGCTTGCAAATATGACGGCAAGTTTTAGCCTCATGTAGAATTGAAGGCAGTGCTTAGCCTTATGTAGTATTGAAGGCAGTGCTTAGCCTTATGTAAATATGGAGGCAAGGCTTAGCCTCATGCAAGATTGAGACAGAGCTTAGTCTCATGCAAAGAGAAGGCAACTCTTAGCCTTATGCAAATATGGAGGCAGGGCTTAGCCTCATGCAAGATTGAGACAGAGCTTAGTCTCATGCAAATAGAAGGCAACACTTAGCCTTGTGCTAATATGGAGACACGGCTTAGCCTCATGCAAGATTGAGACAGAGCTTAGTCTAATGCAAAGAGAAGGCAGCACTTAGCCTTATGCAAATATGGATAGAGGGCTTAACCTCATGCAAGATTGAGGCACAGCTTAGTCTCATGCAAAGAGAAGGCAACGCTTAGCCTTATGCAAATATGGAGGCAAGGCTTAGCCTCATGCAAGATTGAGATAGAGCTCAGTCTCATGCAAAGAGAAGAAATAGTAAGTGATAGCAGAGTATGATGGTTGTGATTTCGAGGCGTGCATATTCCTTGTTCCTACATTCAAAGAAAACTCATGAGTTCTTGTAAAGGGGAGGTCGGTTTGTGTCTTCGTCGGCTTGCTTGACTTGCTTTGCTCGGTCTGAAGATCATTTTCAAATCATTGGGGGTAGCGTTTGCTAAACAGATTTATTTCAAAAGCAAGCATGCGTAGTTTTCAAAGTCATAGTAATTTTTTTTAGAAAACTGGTTAGATGAACCAGTGACTGTGATACGATCCGAGACATTGCGACTTCTCCTGCCATAGAATTTTGAGGGTCTTCCTCAAAATTCTTCCCCAGTTAGACGGACAAACATTTATGACTATTGTATATGCTGATGTTGGTCTCCTTGACAGTTTCGTAATCTTCTAAGTTGATTATTTCAGTCTCGTCCAGGTTGGACTTAGGCTTGTTCTCAAGGTCCTCCACTTTTCTGACAATTTCCTCGGGTATGACATCTTTTTATTTTGAATCACTATCCTTTTATTGCGTTGCCTTATTACATATCACAGTTTCCGGTTCATTGAGATAGGAAATAGTAATGTTGTATAGATAAAGATATGAGAGATAAATGTTAATGGTAATCATCAATTCATTTAAAGCATCAAACAAATGCGATTTCTCAAAAACAACATTTTTGGAACATTGGAAATATTATTTAAAACAGAATGCCAAAAAGGGAAATCATTTTTTTTCAGAAACAAAATAAATAATGATGTTCAGCCTTGCTACCCTGGGACGCGTCGGTCCATGGATGGTCTGACAGTCCAATTCTTGAGGAATGATCCTCTCTCCACAGCTCTGATGGCAGGGCCTTCCTCCTTCTCCTCTTCAAAAATTACACAGCAATCCATGTCCTCATCTTCCAAGAACAGGTTCCTCAAGGCGGCAAATGCTTCTTCCTCCTCTGATCCCCACATGATCTCGGTCTGCCGGAAATTCTGATTCAGGTGCGGTATAGGCTGCTCAAGTGGATAGTAAGGACCACACCATGGTGGTGACCAGTATTGAAACTCTTGCCAAGTGTATTGATATCCTAGTCTAAAAGTGGTACCATTGCACTTTAGCCGTATTGGTTTTGAGATACCTTGATGATTTTTGCCAAGACCCTTGCCAGGTTCATATCCTCTCCAGCTAGCATACTTTCTATCTTTCTACTCCACCACTTATCTTTCTCGATCGCGTTGACCCTCTCAATATGATGATAAGTCTCTCCACCCAGCTTTCTTCTATTTTCAACCACCGGGATGGTCGGACGGGTGTAAATAGGGTTTCTCCCGTCTCCATGTATAATCACTTCTTGGTGGTTCCACCCAAACTTCACTGCCTGATGCAAAGTTGACGCTACAGCCCTAGCGGCATGTATCCAGGGTCGTCCTAACAACAGATTGTATGATGTATGTATATCCAGCACATGGAACTCGACATCAAACCATGTATGCCCCATCTGTAGACAAAATTGGTCTGTCCAATGGTAGCTCTATGAGACCCGTCAAATGACTTCACATTCATAGTCACATCTCGTATTTCATACAGGCCTTTGACCAACCTCTTCAGTGTTGTCAATGGGAAAATATTGAGACTGGATCCCCCATCTATCAGAATTCTGGCAATGAAATTATCCTCATATTGCATGGTAATATGCAGTTCCCTGTTATGATTCAAACCCTCGAGTGGCAACTCGTCCTTGTGGAAGGTGATTTTGTGACTTTCCAGCACCTGTCCCATCATATTGGCCATTTCCCCGCCAGTGATGTTGTTAGGTACATATGCCTCACTTAACACCTTTAAGAGAGAATTCCTGTGCACTTCTAAATTCTGTAGCAGTGACAGGATAGATATATGATCAGGAGTCTTGTTCAAATGATCGGTGACTGAATACTCTCTTGCTTGCACTTTCGTCTAAAGGTCATCCGAGCCTGTTTCAATAACGGGCGGTCTGTTAGAAGCATGCTTACTGGATTCTCCCAAATGCTCTAGTGTATAGACTCTTCCTGTTCTGGTCATTCCTTGTGCAGCACCGGATTCTTCTATTTTGATCTTTTCTCTTCTTCTAGCTTCGGCCACATAATCCTAGGGTACAACCTTGGTGTCGAAAGGCTGTGTGGTTGACATTGTCACTGTGAAAGGTGTGGCTACTTTCATTTCGAATGGAACATGCGCATCTGCGAGGAGTGCTATCTCAACTTCAAATAGAACTGATGCAGCTACCTCAACCTCCACTAGCGGCCGTATTTGTACTATAATAGGATTGAGCGTGACTGCGGGTTTCTTAGGATTGTCACCCTTTTTTATAAGTACAATTGATCCCTCGGGATCCCATTCCTCATTGGTCTCTATCACATTGATACCTCCACCCCTATGATCTGGGAGGGGGTTGTTGCGGACGTTGGGTGGAGCTTTTTTGGCCTGAATGACTTTATTATCAATCAAGGTCTGGATATTACCCTTCAGTGTTCGGCACTCGTCAATGGTGTGCCCTTTCATGCCAGAATGATATGCACAGGTCTTATTTAGGTTGACCCATTGGGATGAATTCTCCACGGTTGCTGCAGGTATAGGAGTGACGTAGCCAGCAACCTTCAGCCTTTCTTACAACTAGTCAATGGCAATGTATTATTTAGGTGGTCTGCGGTCAAAGTTAGGCCGAGTTCTTGGGTAGTTTGGACGAGTTGGATGTAACTGAAAGTGAGAGGGTTGGGAATTATATGTATGATAAGCAGTGGCTGGTTGGGAATATCTGAGGGGTGATGGTTGATATGTGGGTGGAGGGTCTTGGTATGTAAGTAAGGAGGTTTGATATACAAGTGGAGTTTTGGGTCCTTGGGAGACCATTACTGTTCTCGCATCTTTATTCTTAGATAGACCCTCTAACTGTAGTGCTTTATTTATGGCATGCAATGCCTCAAAGTTTGTCACCATACCACTTTTAATGACCTCTTCAATCCTTTCTCTGAGTTTGATGATATCAGGGAACTTGTTATTTTCAATAACCATCAATCTTTCATTGTACTGCGGATCCTGTGATCTGACGAAGAACTTGTTCATTTGCTCCTCGTCCAATGTCGTCCTGACTTTGGCTGCTTCTAACCACCATCGAGTGGCATACTCACGGGAGGTCTCAGTGGGATTCTTTTTAAGTTCTGAATGTAGAAGACATCCGAAGAATTCTCTGTGTTAAACCTGAATCTGTCCATGAAGTCAGACGCCATACTCACCCAGTCAGTCCACTTCATAGGATCCTGGTTGATGCACCAGGATAAAGCATCTCTTGTAAGACTCCTCATGAAAAGTTTCATTCGGATACTTTCATCCTTTCCAACCCCTACAAGCTTGTCACAATAAGACCTCAGGTGAACCCTGGGATCACCTGTTCTGTCAAACATTTCGAACTTGGGAGGTTTGTAATTCTCCGGCAGTTCTACATCTGGCTGTATGCATAGGTCTTCATAGTGCAGACCTTCTATCCCTTTGCCTCATTCGACGCCTTGAACCTGACTTGTCAACTTCTTGAGCTCTTCAGCCAGGTTCTTAATGAGCAGGTCCTTCTCAGGGGATTCTGGTGCATAGGATGCAAGCTGAGTGGAGTGAGGTAGGATTTACACGTATATATGGTTATTTTGGTGACCAGGAGTTTAGGTATAATTGTGATCATTGGTGGATTTTTGGGGTTCGGGAATGATTGGTGGGGCATTTTGTGGAGTATGGTAGGTGTTTTGCTGATATTATGGAGGCATAGTTTGATTCTGTGGTGGGGTTGTGTAATGGTGAGGTGCGGGAGGATTTTGTAAGCGCTTGTTGGGTGTGTTTTCCGGTGGTGCCGAGTTCTGAGTTTTTGAATTGTTGACATCTGGGATATTGAGTGTGAGGGATAGATTTGCTAAGATCTGTACCTGCTCGAGCTCACCCTGGATTTCTAGTATTTTCTGCTCAAGTCGTGATACCACATCATTTAGGGCATGAGTACCTCGGCCATCAGAAGCTTCTGCATGTTCAACATGTGTGTTGTTGTCCTTTCTAGTGTCGTTCCAATCATCCATCTTTGCTTTCCTTTGCCTTTTGGTGGACTTGGAGGAGGAGAAGGTGGAGGGCCCCTGAATCTAGTATGATAAGATGATGATACCAGTATGCATGAACTAACCTTTGGGGAATGGGTAATCAAAAGAAAGAAAGAAAAACAAAAGGTAGCCAAGTCAGTAAAAGTTCTGAAAAGAATATTTGCAATATTTAAACACATCTTGCGGAATGTAAATTTGCGTCCTATTTTAGGAGCCTCGTTGTGCCCGAGGTAGGCCTAGCAACAAGTTGTTTTGGAGAACTTAGATGCCAATAAATGCCTCATTTCATTAATATAAAAAAATAGACGAATCCCAAAACGACACTAAGATAATAAAAGATAAGTCACTACTGGTACTTGGACTTATTACATTTGGAGAAGCAAATAAATCTAATCTACTTGGTCCCAAAAGGACCTTCCCCAGCCTTGATCTTCTTGGCATATTTTGGATCATGCCAAACTTGGGGACTTCGTGCCTCATTTTCTGCAAAACAAATAAGGTTAGACCCTTTCCCCCTCCAAATTCGACTATTTATATATCCCTGATTAACATATTGGCATTTAGTTCTCAAAATTAATGCACAAAACGTGGTTGCTTCCGTTGGAATTATGGAAACCCCGATGGACTTTGGATAAGGTTTTTCTTAAAGGGTTATTATGTGGACAGCGTATTAACCCGACTAGGTTTGACCATGATACATGTACGGTTATAATCAGATTAAGGTTGCTATGGGGGTCTAGACTGGTACCCTCAAGCGGATAACTTAAGGGGGAAAGACACGGAACCGTTGATTGCACCGCTGATAGATTAGAATAAGCCTTTCCGAATTTAAAGGGTGATATATGGGAAGAGCGCAACCACTCATCAATCGTTGCTATAGGATTGATTACGCACGAGTGGAATATGATGTTGAGCATGATTTATGCAGCAGTAAATAACATGTTGGCACGTATTTGCACGTTAGGAAAAATAATAAATATGGTATTTAATAATTGAAACACGTTTAACAAAGGAAAACAAAGAAATAAGTCAGTTATGCAGTAAAAGGAAATCATAAATGCTCAAAACGAACAATTAAATTCACATAAGGGGAAAGGGAAAGGGTTTGCACGTATTAACAAAAAAGAAGCATGCTTAAGAATAATTTATAAAACAAGTTTGTTATGGTAAAAGCCTAAAATCCCCAGCGGAGTCGCCATGCTGTCGCGCCCCTTTTTTCCTCGCGGAATCGGGTTTCGACATTTTGGGACAACTCCTTTTCCTTTTTTGGGAAAGGGGTATGGAAATTGAAGAGTCGCCACCTAACGGATTTAAGGTGCGTTAGGACACCTAATGCAAGTAACTCATGAAACCGATTTACATTACTAGAGATTGGGTAAGGGCTTGAAATTATCTCGAGGGGAAGGTGTTAGGCACCCCTCGAGGTCCACAACAGTGGGTCCCGGCCAAACTCATTTGGTGAACTAGTCATTAAGCAAGTAAAGCAGTTTAAGCACACATATGGATTAAAAAAGACACGGGAATAAATGGGTCCTAGGTTTATTAGCCTATAGGATCACATCTGTGCAATACTCGGTAAACCTTCCTCAACTAGAGGGGGTTACACGTAGCATTAGCACATAGGGCATCATATCCTTTACTACCCAATTACCCTCCCCTTGGTGGTTATATAAGCGATTCTAATTAAACGTACTCTAGTCGTGCATTACCTGTCCCTTTTCTTATGGCCCTGTAGGTGTTTAAGATACCTAATTAAAGCAGTTCTAGACTCTCCTAAAGTTCTTAAAAGGATAAAATCTAAGCGACAATAAATAACGTATAGGACTGTCAAACAAAATAACAATTGAGGGGCTCATGTTTACCTCCACAAATAAACAGATTATTAGCATGTCTCAAACAAAAAGATTTCAGATGTTTCAGAAAGGTCCTAGAACAGGGTATCTAGGTGAGCATGACAAGCAGAGAATATGCAGCATTGTGTTAAGGCGAAGTGGTAGAAACCTAATCAACTTGCCTACTGATTTTAGAATTTGTTGAATCTAGGCAGTTCACAAATAAGCAAGGCATAATTTTACAATTCGCAAGATTTCAATTATCCTACAGGCTTGCCTAGGCGTGGATCCGAGATGTCCCATAAACATGATGTCTAGGTGTTGAACATTACAGAACTGATTTTATACATTTATCTCTGTAAACACATTATCTAGGTGTTGCGACTGCTTTTAAACTTACCCTTATAGACATGGTTGCTACTGATTTTATGCGATATAGACATGGTATTTATGCGAGTGCAATAAAAGTCCTAAAGCATGGTTTCTAATGCACATAAGAGAATGATCATGATTTTGGGAAGAATTAATAACAACCTAGCGACATGATTTCTAAGCAGACATGAATATGCAGAACTCTAGAAAGCAGAAGTTTAGGACGAATGATATGATGCACCTATAAGCATATTTTTTAGTGCACAAAACAATCTTATAAGCATGATTTCTAATGCATACATAATCACAACAATACTACGAGCATGATTTCTACCCGATTTCCCCCACAAAGCATATATAAAAGGTCCCTCCCATTTTACTAATATCCCAATATTTGCTTTAAAAGAATTATTATTACAGGCCAAGAATGAATGAATTTCATAAATGAAACTCTTATACTATAGGGAGTCTGGATAGGCCCAAAAGTAAACCTGGAGCCTTCAACCAAATCCAAAGTACCAATATCTCATAGTGCCTAATAAGGTATCCTAGTGCGTCAAAGTTCCCAAGGGCCTCAGGGACCCCGGGCAATGCTCACACCAAGGATCCTTTAAAGAAAACAATTTTTGTGCAGTGTGGAAGAGCCAGCCTCGGTGGGTCAGAGTTTAGAGGAATTGTAACGACCTGGCCGGTCGTTCCGTGAGATTAGCCCCGTTTGCCCCATTTCTGCTTTATCGTATGTTTCTTAGCCTATTTATGTTGTGTTGGGTCAGTTGGTTCGGGTTCGGAATGGCCGTGGTGAGAATATAGACACTTAGTCTCTTAAATTAGTTTAATGGTTGAAAAAGTCAACTGGGAGTTGACTTATTGGTAAATGACCTCGGAATGTGTATTTTATGGCTCGGATAACTTTTTTAGGTGATTTGGGATTTAGGGGTGTGTTCGTAATGAAATTTTGATGTCTGGTGTAGAATTAGGCTTGAATTGGCGAAAGTTAGTTTCTAGCGATTTCTGGTCGGCAGGGGAAAATAGTGTATCACTGTCAAAATGGAATTCTGAAAGTTGGAGTAGGTTCGTAATGTCATTTTGGATATGTGTGCAAATTTTCAGGTCATTCGGACGTGTTTTGGTTGATAGCGGCATCATTGGCGGAATTTAGAAGTTTCAAAGTTCATAGGCTTGAATTTGATGTGATTTTGGTATTTTTGTGTTGTTTTTGGTGTTTTGAAGGCTCAACTAAGTTTGAATAAGGTTATGGGATGTGTTGGTATGTTTGGTTGAGGTCCCGAGGACCCTGGGTGAGTTTCGGGTGGTTATCGAAGTGTGTTTGGCCTTAGAGGGACTGCTGTAGCTGCTGCAATTTTTACCCACTAGTTTCCTTGTATGTGATCGCAATAGTGGGGATGCAATCGCATAGGTTGTTCTGAGGCGGTGTCCTTTTTCTTCTATGTGATCGCATATACGGGTCCGCGATCGTGTACGAGAGGGAGGGGAAGCAATGTAATCGCGTTTGGTCTTGTGCGATCGCTTAGTGTAATTTTTATGGGGCAGCAGACTGTTCTTCGCGATCGCGTGGGGACTTACGCGATCGCAATGAAGAAAAAGGCCTGGGAAAATAGTTTTAAGTTCTAATTTCGGGGGTTCTTGGCCATAACTCAATATTCCATTAGAGAGCTCGGGGGAAGGAGAATTTGGACGAGATTTTCATTGGGATTCTTGTGGTAAGTGTTCTTCAATCATTTTTGGTTCAATTTCATGAATTTGTCTTGATTTTTACCATGCAATTTATGGAATTAAAGTAGAAATTTGGGGAAAATGGGGGGGGGGGAGAATTGGAAATTTCTTTTGATGATTTGAGTGGGGAATTGAGGTCAGATTTTGGTAAATTTGGTATGGGTAGACTCGTGAGGGAATGAGGATTCTAGTTTTGTGATTGTTATCGAATTCCGAGACGTGGGTCCGGGGCTCGGGTTTGGCCAATTTCGGGAATTGTGCCTAATTTTTATAGTTTTCGATTGGGGTTCATCTACCTAGCATATTTTGATGTTATTGATCTGATTTGTGATACACTCGGAGCATTTGGGAGCCAATTCGAGGGGCAAGAGCATCGCGGAGTAGCTTTTGGGCTGTTTTGAGGTAAGTAACGATTGTAACTCTAAACCTGAGGGTATGAAACCCAGGTATTTTATAATGTTTTGGTAAATAAGGTGACGCACATGCTAGGTGACGAGCGTGTGGGCGTGCACCGATAGGGATTGTGACTTGGTCCGTCCCGTAGCGACTATTAAGCCGCATATTCGATTTAAACCTTACGACATCCTGTATTTTAGAAATCTATACTTGTTTATGGGCTGTGAGCCATGATTGGGGCCTTGTGCCGACCTGTTTAGACCCTCAGAGGTACTATTACACTATTCTCACACTATCATGATAGAACAATTGTGAACTCAGTCATGTTTTCTACTTGTTGTTATTTTCATTGTTATCACACTGTTTTGAAACTCTGAGAGGTATTTTGGGCTGAGTCCCGTGAGTTGAGATGAATTGCCCGAGTGTCTTGTGATGACGACTAAGTGAGGCCGAGAGCCAAGCATGTGAGGATAGTTATGGATCGGGATGCATGCCTGATATGCTCAAATTACACTTTAATACAGTGTAAAGCGGTCGAAGTCAAATATAATAACCTAACAAGGTTGGGGTCAAATCCCACAGGGAATAGGCGTGAAAAGATTACTTTGATAGTGTGATTCTTAACTCAAATCATATCTCTATTCCGTTAATGTAACAGGGATATGGGGGTTGATTGTGTAATAATCCAATTATAATAATAACAAAGATGATTAATTAAAGTTGTAATTAATGTGATTAACTAAACCAAGGTTGTGTCCCCTTCAATGAAGTGTAATGCTAATGGGTATTAATATAATATATTTCTAATGGAAGGTCCTTTAGATATGCAAATGATTTCTAAATCACCACCCAATATTTTCCAATAGTTGGGTAGTATTTCCTCTTTATGATTTTCCCAAATATAAAAGAGTTGCAATGAAGAGTAATCACTTAATGCCAAATAAAACCCACTTATTCCTAAGCAATTCTATTAAACAAGGTTTAAAGCCTTGAGTCTTTGATATTTACTCTTACCTATTCTAACCCACTTTTCCAAGATAAGAAAGAATTTATGGCACTTGTTAATGTTTGCAACCACTAACAATAAATGAAGAATGAAGAGCAAAAAAATATCAATCAACCATTATATATATATATATTCAATGTTAAATACTCAAAAACATAACACCCATTTAGGGTCCACAACCTTAGTATTTAAGGCTAGCTACACATACTTAATGACAAAAAGAAAATAGTATTTAATGCCATGAATGCTTACAAAACTCAAGAATCTCTACTTCAAAGCTTCCAAAAAAGAGAAATATTCAAAAATGGGAATGTAGCTCTAAAACCAGACAAGAATGACCCACAAAACCCAAATTAATCTATTTAT
The DNA here is from genome assembly GCA_005239525.1 of Nicotiana knightiana. NCBI lineage: Eukaryota > Viridiplantae > Streptophyta > Magnoliopsida > Solanales > Solanaceae > Nicotiana > Nicotiana knightiana. Next base: position 1,609 of record ML390333.1, on the reverse strand, counting down.
AGTGGGCCAAAAATCAGGGTCAAAATGGGACAAAAATACCCTTTCCGGTCAGCTCTGCGACCGCATTCCTGTCGCAGAACAGGTATGCGGTTCGCATTCTTCGCAGGGTTATCGCAGATGTAAAACCCTAGTTTCCAGCTTCCCATCACATTGTTTGATATGCGGTCTGCATTGTTGATATGCGACCGCAGATTTGCATCGCATTCTCGAAGTGAGCTTCAGGTACTGGAGGTTCTGCGGTCAACTATGCAACTCGCAGATGAGTTATGTGATCGCATAGCCGATCGCATTTTTGCTCTTGAAATTCACCAATCTTTCTGTTGACGTTTGCGATCCATATGGGCCATCTGCGATCCGCAGAGCAAGCCTGCGGTCCTTCCCTGTGCCTTCTGCGATCGCATTTTGCTCTTTTCCTTATATTTTTAGCTTTTTGTTCTCTTTTTCATGTTCTTGAGTGTTTAAGCCTCATTGATGCGTGGCTAGAATTCATGATTTTAAGCATTATATACCTTGCATTTTATGTGTTTTAATGATAAAATACACGTCGTATGTGCCTAATGGGGTTTATTTTATGTGTAGGTGAATTGGAAATGGAAACGGGGCTAAACGGATGCAAATACGTCGAAAACTACGCGAAAGGGGACAGCCTGGCGATAGCCGGGCGTTGGAGCCAAACAACCTGACCCAGCCTGGCGTTACCCAGGCTTTAGAGCCCTAACGCCAGGGGGGGCCTGGCGTTACCCAGGCCTTAGAGCCCAAACGCCAGGGTCCCCAGACGGCCAGAAATCGTGTTTTAACGGGTTTTAAGTGTTTCCAAGTTGGAATAGAAGTCTTCTACACATTGAGGGTTCATCCTAAACATATAAATAGACCCAAAAACATCACATTATGGGATAATTCGTTGGAGGACTTTTGAGGAAGGAACACACCACGTTGAAGGAGGATTCT